>JADBJO010016002.1:25000-41854 GCA_016801955.1 Conus betulinus | reverse complement strand
AGTAGAGTATTGCGGGTATACAGGCAGATGTGGCAGACTGTGGCATTTATGCTAACACATGCATGCTTATGGGGAAGAACTCCAGCCACAGGTGTGGTGATGTGTGTGTAGTGTGTGTGTGTGTGTGTGGTGTGTGTGTGGTGTGGTGGAGTATGGTGCATGCGTGAGTGCGTGCGTAAGTGCGTGAGTGCGTATGTGTGTGTGTGTGTGTGTGGGGGTGGGTGTGTGTGTGTGGGCGTGTGGTGGGCTGTGTGAGTTGTGTGTTGTGGGCGTGACGTTCGATCAGTCGTCTACACCTGGGATGCCTTCGTTAGTGCTGTAGTTTATGACTTCGTTTGGATTATCTCTAATTAGTTTCGTCTTTCTTTATTTCTTTCCTTTTTTTTCATATTTCGACGTTCAAGCAGCTATACATCCCGAAGGAGTTTTCCCTGTTATTGTTTATTCAATCTGCGAAACAGCATGAACTAACAATGTTATATGGGTTTGCTCGAGTTTTATCGTGTCCTCGATGTTAAGTCCCTGTATTCTGTCTGATTCGGCGGTTATCGATAGACAAAACCTGAAGAAAGAACCAGCAACACACACACACACACACACACACACACACACACACACACACTACACACACACGCGCGCATGCACGCACGCACGCACACATACACACACATACACACATGCAGGCTCGCCACACACACAAAAACGCACGCACGCACACACATGCACGCACGCACATACACACACGCACACGCACACACACACACACACATTCGCACGCACACGCCCCCACGCACGCACACACACCGCTCTCTCTCACGCACACACACACACACACACACACACACACACCACACCACACAACACACACACACACACACATCGTAACGATTCTTACATTGTTTGTCTACACGACGAAAATGTAGCTTAACGATGTGGCGATCGAAAAAAAAAAAAAAAAAGGAAAGTTCGTGAAGATTGTTCTGTTTTTTAAGGTCCTCTGTGTGTGTGTGTGTGTGTGTGTGTGTGTGTGGTGTGGTGTGTGTGTGTGTGTGTGTGTGTGGTGTGTGGGTGTGTGTGAGTGTGTGGTGTGTGTGTTTCGTGGATGTTGCTGCATTTTTTTTATTCTCGTAGAGATTGCCGCAGTAATTCCTTTTCGTGGAGATTGCTGCATTAATTCATCGTTAATGGAGATTCCTGATTCCTTCCTTTGTTCCATTTTTGCTGATTTGTTAAATGTTTTCATGGGATTGTTTCATAATTATATTGTTCGAATAGATTGTTGCATCATTCCTCGTTTCATGAAGACTGCTGCATTATTCATTTTTCGTGAAGATTGATGATTTGTCATGATTGTCGTCGCGATTGTTGCTTTGTTTCATTCTGTGCGAGTGTGTGTGTGTGGTGTGTGTGTGTGGGTGTGTGTGTGTTGTGTGTGTGTGTGTGTGTGTGTGTGTGAGTGTGCGCGCGCGCATGCGTGCGTGCGGTGCGAGCGCAGCGAGCGTGCGTGCGTGTGTACATGCGTCTATGTGTGTGTGTTGTGTGTGAATGTGTGTGTGTGGTGTGTTGTGTGAGCGCGCGCGTGTATGTGTGTGTATGTGTGTGTGAATGCGTGTGTGTGTGTGTGTGTGGTGTGTGTGTGTGTGTGTGTGTGTGTGTGTGTGTGTGTGTGGTGTGCGTGTGTGCGAGCGCGCGCGCGCACGCACGTGCGCGCGCGCGTTCGTGTGCGCGAATCTTCCCCATTCTATTCGGGGAGAATGCCACTTGGTTTCACTTTATTCTGCAAACTGCATACAGTCCAACGTGCACACCTGTTCACGTAAACAGGTGGGCAGGGATAACGGTAAAAAGCCTGATCAAATGTCCCAGTCATTTGCTTAGATGGAGCAGCTTTAGCCACAGTATTAGAGAAGGAAGCAACAAAGTCTTGTACAGACAAGACAATTGAAAAAGCCAGAGGAGCAAAAGCCCGAGAGAAGGGTCTTGATCAGCACCCGTCCACGGAATGGAGGAAAGGAAACAGAAGTCGCTGTGCACCAGAAGTCTGGTCATGTTTACAGTGTCATCACTTGCATTATCCGCAAGATTTGCCAAACAGAGCCAACAAACTGGCCAGAGCTTGCACACAGTTTGACATGATACAGTATCTGACACCAAATGAAGGAATAAATATCACAGAGCATTTGCCTTTCACTCTCTTCTTCCCATCGCGCCTGCCAGCGCCTGCTAAAGGTCAGCGTGGCTGTTTACACAGCACCTGCAAACGCCTGGTAAAAACACATGGCAACAATGGGTGCCGCCATGTTTCTCGAAGGAAAGGAAGTCTCACAGGAATGTGACTTCCGTTTTTCCTTTTATAATCCACTTCCGTTTTGCAAAAAAACGCGACTCGATACACACCTTAGTTACTGAGTTATGATCGCTTTTAAGTTTTGTGGTCGAAGTGCTGTTTTTCACCATGGCTAACCTTGATTTCTGGCATTCTATGATGGGATTTAGTGATGAAGGTGAGCTGCTTTGTAGGATTTACGGCATATGACTTAGTGAAAGTGCAGGGTAATGAAGCTGAGAGTGACCTAGATTTCGACTGGGATGAGGTTATAGATATGATGAACAACGATTCAGAAGAAAGTTCTCAAGATTTTTTTTTTTCCTGAGTAAATGGCTCATGTGACATTCTTCAAACTTACCATATACCAACATATATATATATATATACACAGAAATTTAAAAATCATTTCATTTCATTATTTTCTTTCCTCTCTTTTAAATTAATTTTTAAAGTGGATAACCATGTTCAAATTAGGGAGTTACTTCTCTTGCCATAGGTTTTCAGCATAAGTGAGTACAGGTAAGTGCATGCAGAAAACATGTATTACAAATACTATTACCTGACAGCGCAATTCACAGTTATATCACACACAAAATTCGTGACAGCTCACTTTCAACAATGAACAGTCCCTCCAGGTCCTGTGTGTTGTCCCAGCGCCGTGCGTGATCACTCTCATGGTGTATGCCCACGTTCTTGGAGTGGTGGTGATGGCCCGACTTCTGCACCTCCATCAGCGATGGTTTGTGAAACCCCTTGGCTTTCTGCGGGGCGTTGAGATCCGAGCATTCCATCATCATGGACATGAGATCTGTCACAGAAGTTTGACAAAACAGATTTCACTTTGATGTAAAAAATTTCCAGATTTAGTTCCCTTTTCCAGTTTTTGTTATTTCTTTTCTTGCAAGAGGAATCGTTACAAATACACGGTACCGAAACGACCAGTCAATCAATCGATCAATAGAAAATCAAACGATGTATGAAACTCACACACTCACCCAACAAAGTCTAAAATCATGCACACCAGACAATCTTAGAGAAGACAGGCAGAGGGCAAGTGAGGGAGGCGAGGAAGAAAGAGGTGAGGGAAGAGAAGGCTACCACAAAACTATACAATCCTATTTCCAAATTCCAATTCATGCCCGTAAGAGAACACAAGTAGGTCTGAAGAAATTCCAGATTTCTGTTATTCAGCTGTAAACTTCCAGACTGCTTAGAGAAGTTTCACACAAGAAACTGTATTCAAGTATAGACTTCCATAACTTTTGCTTTGTTTTTTGTTTTGTTTTCTTTGTGCTGTCTCGTCTTTCACGTCACCCAGTGTCATTGCACCCATGCCGCTCCTTCTGTCTCCCTATCCACAGCTACAGCATGGTTTGTTCCGCCACAGCCACGACACCGGCATTCCACAGGAAGCAGTCAATGACACGTTGTCATGAGACTACCCATCAAAGGAGACACTGCACTGCTGGGAAGTCACTTCAATGGTGTTCGGTGGGTGCCTGTTCTGATCCAATATTTGCAGGACACCACTACTAAGCCTGCTACTGATGAAAATAATTACTTCATTGTGGAGCCAGCGTGAGCAAGCTCTCCCTCCCGAGGGTGCCACCATGTCCGTCTAGTGACAGTCCCCACCAATTTGCCAATACCTGTGACTCTGACAGACCTTCAGCAAACGCATAAATGTAGAGAGGAAATCGCAATTGAGATCTCATGAGAGCAAGGTATAAAGGGTCACAGAATGATGTGGATGAAGATAATGTTATGGATTTCTATTCTGGTCTGAAATGCATGACAGTGCCATCTTCTGCACTTGTTTTTCATGATACATCCCAGTGTCAACCAGGCCTGAGAAATACAAGCTCCTGCAGTGCTGATCAGGAAATTTAAGCAACATTTCCAGAGATACATTGATTAAGTGGATGAAGCATGACTGTGTGGTCCCAGCTTTCCCAACTGAGCCGATCACAGCAGAAAAATCCTGCACATGAGTGGCCCTGACTGGAATCAAACCCTGGACCTCCCAGCCCAGAGTCTGCAACACTAATCATTTCCCCATGGTGGTTGGTTTACCACAACAGTTTCATTTACATTTTCTGAATTTTGAAAGAGAAACTGCTTTCATTCAACTACTGACTTCCTGAAGAACTTTTCGCTAAACTCCTGAAGTGTGACAGTTGACCAAATAGACTTTGTATGGCTCAAAACTTCCAGACAGGGGGTGGG
This sequence comes from Conus betulinus, assembly GCA_016801955.1. Lineage (NCBI taxonomy): Eukaryota > Metazoa > Mollusca > Gastropoda > Neogastropoda > Conidae > Conus > Conus betulinus. Next base: position 37,299 of record JADBJO010016002.1, on the reverse strand, counting down.
GGGGGGGGGGGGGGAGGGGGGGGGCACGAAAAGTGACATGATTGCAAATAAGCAAAGGGCCAAAACTGGATCCACAGTGAAGTTTTGGTTTTCTCTGAAGCGGCAAAGCAACCAACCTCTGATTAGCTGCTGCCTGAAAAGTAGCCACGCAAAACAGACCAAACAGAGATCAACGTTAAGAAATCACAGCAGCGAGCAAGAAAGGGATCAGAGGCATCAGTCCCTTGGTGTCTTCTATGCCTGAAGTCAAACATTCAACAGTTATTGTTTCTAGTGCACATGTATGACCTGCGTGTCTGCTTGTGCATGTGTGTGTGCGTTCATGACTGCGTGCATATGCATGTGCATGCGTTTATGAGTATAATACAAATTTTACAATATACAAATAGATAAACTAGCTGCTGCCACAAGTGGAAGAAGGTGACAAGAAAGGGAGAGAACAGAAAGAATATGACAGATGTTTCAAACATAAAATTCCATTTTTTTTTTTTTCATCCAGTTGAATTGGGACATAACTGTTCCAGAACAGGCCATCACAAAGTTGTCCACGGCCATATTTTTTCCCTCCTCGCCAAAATCCATGATAGAAAAAAAAAGTGTTACTTTGTACGAAAGTGGACGTAGCCGTTATCCCTGAGAAGGCACAAACCTTTCTCTTCTCCACAGGTGGCCTCCCCTCTGGGGAAACTCAGCTGCTCTGACTTGAACTCTCCACCTGACGAGTCAGACGACGGCAGACTGATGGCCGATGGAGGTCGATTGTCGGTACTGCTGCTGTTGCTCACGTTGACGACGGATGAGGACAACGATGATGCTGATGAGGAGAGGGGGGCTGCTGTTGCTGTGGATGTAGGTCCTCCCAGGAAGTCTCCGAAGCCATCATCATCCTCGCCCTCTTGCTGCCCCGTGGGTTGAGCTGTGAAGGAGGATATTCGACTGATTTTATTTTGGTAGTTTTTCTTTTTTTTGGTCATCACTGCTACTGGTTTTTTTGTTGTTGTTTTTTTTCCAAACCATTGTTGTCATTGCTATAATTTGGATGGTTTATCTTCTTTTAGGCAGTGTTGTCTTGCACTGTACTTCAGTGCATTGTGCTTTTGTGTTGTGTTGCACTGAATTACACTGTAATTTATTGCACTTCAGGCATTGTGTTATATTGTTTCCTGTTATCTAGTGTTGAGGTAGTTTATGCTGTGTTAAAACTGTGCTGTCATACTACGTTGCACAGTATTTTGCTTTACTATGCTACATCCTCATGTCGTACTCTGCTGTATGATTTGTGCTGTACTATGAACAACCGCCATCGAGGGATCGTTCCCTATCTTCTCCATCAACCCCCACCCTTCCCTCCACCACCTGATGACCTAGGAGCTGGAACCCCTGTTTCAGCAAGTTTCAGGGCATACATTGTCGAAGATACGCAAGCTACAGTCCTGCACGACAATTGTGTGCACTTTAGGAATTCACGAAAAGTTATCTTCACTCTTTGGTGATAGGAACCCCCACATGGTTCCCCTCTAACACGAGTGCACTTACTTCTCAAGAATATTAGTCTTCAACGAGCTGACAATTAGCATCGTCGAAGAATTTAGTTCAGTTCTAGCACTTTTTTTTGGAACATTCTCTTTTCACAAGGTCTGATACCTCATCACATGTTTGCCATGACTGAGGTACAAAAGCTTATTGGAACAGACGTGGATTTTTCAGTATGAGGCAAAGCAGATCATTCAATCCTTTCCACTTCTCAATGCATCCGTGACAGGCACTGTCTAGTGAGGCACCCTCCTTGACACCCTCAGTATAACCCCGAGCATAGATCGTGCCGTTACTCACTGCTGTACATAGGTCACTGCCAGGGATCCACTTTCATGGCCCTTATATAACGTCTCCCAGACGTCTCGCGAATATTTCCCTGTACACGTGCTGCCATAACAGGATTGTCAAGGGCCTAGGATCGATTGCGCGTGGGTGGCCACGTGAGGCGCCTGGTCGGTGGAACTAAGACCGCAGTCTCTCTGCTGCTCATGTCAAAGGTGAGCGCAATCTTTCATGTTCCTTGCTACAACTTAGCTTCTGCGGCAGCAGTGACTGGCTTTGAAGCTCTGCTCGACTCTGCCTACATGGGCTTAGTGCTATTCTGCGATAGTCATGGGGATGTCACTATTTCTGTAGATACAATTTCAAGTGACATCTCTACTTCCACTCTACTGGAAAAAAAAATAGGAAAGCAAAAAGCCTACAGCGGTTCAAGTAACGGAGAACAAATATTTTACAAAGTTTTCCACAAAAGTCTAAGAGCACTGATACTAAATTTCACAGCTACATGTATACTGAAGGACTGCTTCTCGGCAACTGTTAGGCAGCTTAAAAACTGAATGGATGTAGTGATGCACTCGAACTTGCGATAAGTGTGTAGGACTGCAGGCGATAGAGACTCTAGATACAATGGTATAGAGCACTACACTGTAAAAATTGAGTGTAGGTGATGACTCATCGCAAAATGAAAAAGAACATAGACGAACGAATGCTCGAGTCCTGGGGTTCGTATGTCGTCTACATTTCGTTGAAGGTTCGCACATTGCCTGTACATATAGAACATGTGTGAACTATTGTAGGCCATCTCTATACTTTACCTCTGATCAGAGAAAGGGCTAACCAGTTTAATCAGGAAAGCAGAATTCCCCATCATTCAACTATTTTTTTGGTGTGGTCTGACTTCCTAATATTTTCCAACGATAGCAGCTGACAGACACAATTCTTACAGCATGTAGTTTTCAATGATATCTTCTCTGGGGATTTGCATCCTACATTTGGTCAACACTTTGTGCGTTACTGCTAGTTTGTGACACTTTATGCAAGAAGCAGTTACAATCATGCGCCTATGAGCATATTGAACACTATATCTTTGATGAAAAAGGTTACAGAAAAAAAAAAAAAAAGCATCAGGTGTCCATGATGAAACCCAGTCATGCATGGTTTAGTATCCGGTGTGCAATGATAGACGCTGTAGTCTTTTTGTTCACGTAACGCCTTGTAAAAGAAAAAACATATATACATGAAATACTTGGAGAAAATGCATGGATTTCCCTGCCCATAGCGATTCAATATGTACACAGAAAGACTCACTTCATTGCAATAGTTTCTACACTATGCATAGTCTACATGCTTGTCGTAAGTCCAAACGGAGTAGCAGTCTTTACCGCGTTAAGAGGGGGCGGCGGCGGAAGATCTCCTTTGTTGTGGCAACTGATCAGACCAGCACAGCTGTCTGTCGTGTAGGGGGTCTGAATGCCAGCATGCCTCTGCTGGGGGTCTGGCATCGTACTGATAGAAAGAGCATAGCGTAGACAGTGAGGCAACAAGATGCTGATCTGGTCGAAGCAACATCAGTTCTATCACGTTCTATCCTTATAAAAGTAAAGGGCTATGCTCAGGAGCCCTAAGGCTAGTCTCTGGATTAGAGTATATGTCTGTACTTAGTCGAGGGTTTTTCAATGACAACACTGAAGAAGTCACTAGCCGGTACACACACACCAAGAGACTACTACACACCCACACACACACACACAACCGTCACACCATTCAACCTTCCCAACAAGCCAGAGAAAAAGTACATGGCAAGCCACGGAGTGTCTCTAGTATTCATCCTGCTACAACACTCTGTGTGATACCGATTTCGATCCAGTGCAGGATCTCATGGGATTATCTTTTCCTAACTACGCAATGTTTCTAGAGTCTTATAAAAACCTTGGTCTCTGAAAGATCGCGTCGTAGTTTCAAAGAACTGTTACCGTGCAGATTTCACAATGAAGCTCTGTCATAGTCAAAATGCTGCAAGCAATTACAGAATATTCACAAGGTCAGTTACAAACCTATCCAGTGTTATGGTTTTCGCGTCCCGCGTAATCAGGATGGACGCAAAATTCCTATGCTGACACACAACTCAAGGCATATTATCAGACGGATAAGCTCTCCATTTCAATCCTCTGACTATCCTCTCCTCTAAAGCTATTGTCCCGCGCCTTCTCAACACCGTTCATGGGGAACGAATGGCTAGGCGTGCTCATAGCTGGGCATGGCGCACATATACTGGTAATTGCATGGAATGGGGGCAGGGTTCATTCCTTGGTGTAGGGGTACGAACTGGCATTGCCGCGCACGCAAACTGCGCATGCATAAACTTAAGAGATTACAAACCTAAGGACAAACATGGGTGGCTAGCTCCCATGGCGCGCAGTTCCATCAATCAGTCAACGTTGTTCAGGATACCCCTACTTCCCATATCCTTGGCATTAGGGTTGAACGCTACGATGTTGAAGAGATGTTTCAATAAACAAAAAACAACACAAAACAAAAGATTAGAACAAAAAACAAAAATATTAATATGAAGGGCAAAATGTGCAGCAGAAGATTAATTACTAGATATCATGGGGCGAAAATAAAGTCAGCAACATAGCAAACACATAATGTCTAAAGAAAATTAACAAAACGAACACAGAGAAATAAAATTTCTTCTTCAATTGCAATTCATTGCAAGGTCCACATTTACTGTCGCAGATAACCAGAAATTTTTCACTCTCATGGGCTCCACTCATTTCACAAGTACATACGACATTACACAAAGAGACATTATACAATGTTAACATAAAAGCCTGTGTACGAGTATACTCTGTGTATACAATCAACACTCACACACTAGCTCCTTCCCCCTCCCCCACACACACATTCCTGCACACACACACAACGGCACCACCCCCCCCTCCCACCCCGCCAGCACACACAGCAAGTCCACTGAAATAAACATGCTTATAGCCCTCATTGTGTGTAATTAGTTGTTTCTTTCTTCTCTGTGCTTGCAACTTTCTTCTCTCACATTTCACAACATTCAATATGACAATATATTATAAACATAGGCAGAGTAGTAACTCAAATCAGAGCCGACATAGTAGTCAGCACATGAAGATTTGGACAAAATTAGTTATAAAGTTTTAACTATTGTTCTGTCAATATGATCTCACGATCCACGCATAAGCTTTGATACAGCCTTTAACGATACATAGACCGAAAACTACGTTTGACAGCTCAGACGCTTTTCGATAATCCTACAGTAGCACCTTCCATTCACTATTAAAACCGAGAGAACGTATTCTTCATATGAAACCATTTCATCACAGAATACACGATTTCCTCAAACAACCGTGCAGAGGGAGTGTTCAAACACACAACTCCACGTCAGCTCAGCCGAATTCATGTTTGAAGTGACCATTTACACAATGACTCACACCAATGATCAAGTACTATGATCGCAGTGCGGGGCGCACGGACTTATTTTGACTTATGATTCTTCGAATCCCTCTCCCATCATGCCCTTGGTCGAGGTGCATCCAGGCACAACAATTTCGACGCACAACTGTAAAGAACAAACGCAGCGTACTGCTCAACAAGTCATTGTAAGCTTGGCGCTCATACCACTCAAATATCAGGTCATTAATTCTACAATAGTTTATAGCAGAGATGACTAAAAGATTGCTCACAGTTTACCGTCGTGTTCTCTGCCGACATTTATCAGGACGCAGCTTCTGAGGATAGTGCTTGAGGTGGGTGTGTGACACCACATCCTCAGCTATGGCTTGGGGGGGGGGGGTGGCGCTGGGGGGGGGGGGGGGGGGGTGGGTGGGGGGGGGGGGGGTGGGTCTGGGGGGGGGGAGGGAGGGGGCGCGGGGATGGAGAATGATGACTGCGGGAGTGGATCATGAAGACTTCAATGTATATTCATTTACTTGAAAAAAACTAGCCAAGTATGGCCCACAAACGCAAACTTTCAAAAATTGAGGACAAAGAAAACAGATAGGCTACTCCATGGAAGGGACAAAAAAACAAATATAAAATACCATTGGGGTTTTGCCTCAATTATCCAATCCCAAAAAAAGGAAAAAAAGTGAGATTTATTATAAGTGGTTTTTTTCATTCTCTTCAACTCTGCATCGAATTGTAAAACTATTTTTTTGTGTCCGCTCCCTCCAATCACACAAGTTCTATCTCTGACATACAACCTGTTATAAAAGCCACGCATACAACACTGTGTTCTCAACTTCTCCGTCTGCAGCAGGATGGGGCATTAGTACAAGCCATCAGCATTCTAGCATGGCATTAATTATGAAAAGAAAGTGCAATAGGTGTCCGCAGTCACGATGGTTAACATAATGATTTATAAAACTTACTTTGATTAGGCACTACCCAGGCATGGAAAAACAGGACACTACCACAACTCATCTATTGGCAGTTAAATAAATTCTGTTTTTTTTGTTTTGAAAAAAAAATAAAAAAAAAGGCAAAAGGCCGATAATACCTGTAGACGCTGCATTCCTTGTGTGGCTTCCATAATAATATTGGGATAGCAGCCATGCAAAACAAGATTGTAGTAGTGGTGGCTTATGGAAAATATCAAATTATTCAACATCATTTCTTTGTTTTTTTTTTTTGTAAAAAAAACCCTCAAGTAAGTTCCACCTGAAGTATTATACTAGCACAGAGTCAGTAGTTATTCATTTGTTATGAGACTCAGTCTGAAGATGGATGCGCATTCTTGAAAAATCAGATTCCTCCTGCCTGACTGCACCTTGTACCTATGAGCATGGAAAGTGGAAAGTAAAATTCCACACATTGATATATTGTGCAATGAAAAGATAAATAAATGTTGTGTTAATTGTATTTATGTAGTCAGATTGTAGAGACGGAGAGATGTAGTAGAGACGATTTTGTGTTGCTGTGGTGGTGGTGTGCTGTTCTGTGTGTGTGGTGTGCTGTTGGTGTGTTTGTAGATCGTTGTGTAGTGTGTTGTGTAGTCGTATTTTCATATGCAAGGCATGTCGACTCTAGTAGGAAAACACACTCCAAAACGCTTGAATACTGTAATCGATCCATGATTGACTAAATTATGGATATGACGTTGACCTTCAAGGCCATGTGGGTGGCATATAGCCTCTGAGTACAACGATCCGTTCAACCTCAGATACATAAATGATCGTCTGCTCTTGCATTCAAGCCTGATACAATGGGGTAATCAGATTACCTGCGCGTGTCTGCTCTGTTAAGGCAGACAGACAGTGGAACATGCTCTAAGTTCATGCAAAGCTTCAATAACCCCACGGAAGGTACATATGACCACACACACCGACACACACACACACACACCACACACATACACACACCAGCACACACACCAAGAACCTGAGCATTACGCTGTTCATCATACTCTCTTTTTTGATTTCATTTCCAAACAACAACACTCTTTTACAGCCATAATTTTTCATCCAGAAATGATGTGTCATGCAATTTATGCATGCACAACTCCTGAAAAGGGCCTGCTTGTTTCTGCAAACCGAGTGTCAATATACCTTTATGGAAGATAAATAAGTTCGAGTAAAAATTACATAAGCGGTTCACACTCATTTTAGATGTCATTGTGCCTAAGGCAAACAGTTCTGTGAGCGGATATAATTTAGTTGCGAGCCACAAATCATTGGGCATTGGGCTGTGCATGTATGGCAATATGATTTGTTTATTTTAAGGGCACCATTGAAGACAGTCTAAAATGGCTAATAACTATTTTCGGGCCAACTCACATGCAAGGTGCTTGTGTCTCATGTATGGCTCATTATAGCATTTTACAACAACTTAGACAGAGAGGGCTGGAAGTTTTTTTGTTTTTTTTTTTTTTTTGCATTTGCCTTTAAAAATTATTTCACACTTCCTTTTAATCCTTAAGACTGCAGCTCAAACTGCATCATGCTAGTTTATGGTTCCGGTCTTTGGTAGAGCTGTGGTATGTATATAAAATGGCTTGTTAAAAGATCATCAAAATGCTTCTCACTGTATAGAACTTGGATACTGGTGCATCTATCTTACCTATATCCTTTAAATAAGTAAACTTTTTAAGATATGCAATACATAACAACTGGCTAACTCTCTCTTTAGTCTCAAATTTGATGAAACTACCGATTATATTTTGATCTCTTCTAGGCTAGTAGAGTTCACCGCGTCGTTAACAATCTGTCATTAATTGGCAATATTTCGTTTCCATAATCGTTTGCATGTATTCGTCATTATTGTCTCATGTGAATGAACAAAGGGGGGTTTGATGAAAACTCTGTGTTGGACATGTGAAGATCCTATTAATTTGATTTCAGTCACAGAGTCTGATCCGCCTGTATTTCTTAGAGGTGTGCGTTCTAAAACGATTTTACGACTTGAATCTTAGTGACTGCTACTCACATTAGACCATACAATCACACGTGAGACAGACAGTTGAGTGGTGTTAGCCCAATGCTTCAAAAACCATTCTGTGACAAAACTGCAATCTTCGCAAGAAAACAGAAGTCACACTGAATCTTTATAAAGAGCAAATGAACATGACGTAGGGCTTTGGCGGAGACAATATTATCTTAACAACTTCTTAACAAAAACCAAAGAACTAAAGTCTCTTCATTTATATTTATACCATGTATCACACTCTAAAGAAAACATCTCAATATGCTGTGAACTCTTTCGTCATGATCCTTCTCCTGTGCCACACGCATGACGCCCAGTCAGTCTACAAGTGCATGTGCATGGCTAGGCTGTGTGTGTGGTAGTGTTGTGTGTGTGTGTGTGTGTTGTGTGTTCATGTGTGTGTGTGTGTGTGTGTGTTGTGTGTGTGTGTGTTTTGTGTGTGTTCTGTGTGTGTGTGTGTGCACTGTGCTGTGTGAAAGTCGACACTGCACAATGCGTACTGTGGCAGACATGCACGTCATGATGATGCAGGCACAAGCGTGCCGCACAAACCTGGCTAACTAGCTGCGCAGGATACCAAGCTCAGCCTTTTTTTGCAGTTTTATGGTGTATGTCTGTCATTGATAGAGATGTGCACTTGCTAGCTTTCACAGCCACGACACACAGCACAATCACAACACACACACACACACGACACATCCACACACCACAAAAAACACCCATTCGACACATAGCAGACCGACACATCACACACTATCACGACTGACAAAGCCTCATCAGTATTCATTTTCAACATTTTTTTTTTTTTTTCATTTGTTTTCAACAATCTGCTATAAAGCAGCTAACTCAGCTTCTAGTGAATTATGCATTTAAAACTAATTCAGCCTCTCAGCCCACTCTCTTGAGTTCCTCTCTTGAACCATCAACATCTGCTTGAGCTACATAATTTGATATATGAAGAATGAACAGCTGCTGAGATATGTAGAGGATCTGCTAACCATCACATTGCTAGATGAGCCAATGGAGCTTATGCCGGCAATTAGGCTAATTCAGGTTCTCCTTCATATTTTACTCCCTGCATTAAGTAGCGAATGTCACAAATAACTCTGGCACCCATCATGCAAATCTAATGAAATCGGAGTTTGGCAGCGATTAGTCACTTGCACTTGGGCAATGGACACATTCTGATAGACCGGAGGTCTTTCTAAGAATCGCACTAATACGAATCACAGCCAAACTACAGGTATAGGTGTCGGCAGGCAGGAAAAGACCTCTGCTGCATTGTCAGAATCTCAATGACTTCCAAATCTTATACCTATCATTATTTACTTACTGAAAAAAAAAACAGACATTATCATGGAAAGAAAGATAAAAAAAAATTCTTCACTGTTGTCTAGTTCAATATAGTTCTGTGCAGCATGGCTATATGTTAATATAGAGTTTCAGGTATTGATGTATGGTAATGATACAGCGTGCGGCTGTTAGACTCCTTACGTACTTAGAGCTTATACACTAAATTCAGTCTTGGACATACTTTATGATGGCTTATGTTGTAGTCATGTTCTTGGAAAAATTGAGGTTCATGACAATTTTAGTAGTCCATTAAAGCTAAATTAACTCTGCATGGATCTTACTCAACATATATCATCAAATATGCTTTAGATTTTGAATTCTTTCATAACAATATCCTGTAGCAGGAATTGATGCTATGCAAGAGATTGTTCCGTGATGGCTGAAACTTGCCAATGACAGATAGGGGCATAGCCTGTAGTCATGTATTTGAACAGCACCAACCAGGTCAGATAACCCTGCTGGCATATATGATATATATAACTCTAGTCTGATGTGCATTTTCATGACCAGTTTTGATGATCCAAACAGAGCTGCCATGGCCTCAACAACCACCTACAGAGTGTAGCAACTTTAATATGTGTTGAATTCCTACAAATTCAAATTTTAGCCTTAGCACTCATGAAACCATTTTCTAACCTATGTTTTAGACTCCATAGCAACCTTCGAGTCACCACTTCACTTTCACAGCACATGACTTGATGAGGCCAACCAAGGTGACTGAAATCGTTGCGTACGTTTTTTTTTCAATGATTCATGGCCTTTTTAACTTAACAACAACAACAATAATCAATAACAGCGCTATATCTGCTAAATCTGCATGCAATCATCATCCACTGGATTTTTCCTTACTGTTCACTTAACTCTTCTTTCCACCTTCCTAACGTTGGGGTTACTTGAACTACTAGGCCATTTTCGCTTAAATGAAATATGTCTGCAATTTAAAGATCTACATTATATCATCAGTTTTTGTTCAATGCTTTTCTTCCGCTCAGTACCTTCTACAGGGTTTTTTTTTTGTTTGGTTTTTTGTTGTTTTGTTGTTGTTGTTTTTTTTTTTACTAAATGTTTTTTTGCACATAGCATTCCATCTCAGAGTGTAGCACAATGTCACCTCAGTGTAGCACTGTCGACATAACCCACAGCATGCTACGTCAAGAGCACAGTATTTGGCAGCTCTATACTAATGAGTCCTTTCCCTTAAAAGAATCTGGTGTAATGCTGAACAATTAGGATAGTTGGGGAAAACAAGTACAGAATCTGCTGTGTATATCATTGAGTAATGTTGTCTGCATTATTTTTCACTCAGGATCCTTAACTGAAACTCCTCTGTGTGTATGGTATCATTTGTGTGCATGTTTTGTTTTGCTTTGTTTATGTTTTACCTCTCAAAAGTGAAAACAAACAAACAAACAAACAACAAAACAAACAAGGCATTCAAAAAGAACGCGAAACAAGTTTTTGTTGTTGTTTAACAAGCATTCATCTCTGTCAATCTGAAATCTTTGTTCCATCACCAGCAATTTAAGCTACACTTCATGTTTTTCATACTGGTTTGTTTAGAATATCCTTGGACTTGATGCTTTTAGTTTGAATATGATGAAAAATAACAAGCCACTGGCATTACTGCGGATTGTTTTTTCCTTCTATCACACTTTGTTTCATTCCAATCCTCAAAATACTTCTGTAATTTCCTCATCCATCTTGTCTGCCTATACCACAGCATCCCTACACACCCCGTATTCTACTTTTTACCTCCCCCTCCACCTCCCCCCATCACCGTTGCGTAAACTTATCATCTAGCGCTGATCTTCCATGCAACCTCGATACAGTACAGATTAGTATACAGTACAACAACCTGAAAACGTACGTATGTAAACATTAAGACCCTCAAAAGAATGCAGATTAACGTCAATTGGAAAAAAAAGGAGAATTATGTAGTGCTGCATTTATCATGTCTGCCTGTACGATTATACTTGTAGAAGAACACGACTGAAAACAACAAGACGAAAGCCACCGTAATCCTTGAATCATACAGCCCCAAGCCTAGTAATCATAAATGATTTTGTTGACAGCTAACAGACTTGAAACAGATTCATAAAAACCTTAATCTCTACGATGCATCTTTCAGCTAAGATGTCGATAAAGTGACATATAAACAAGCTGTTAAATGTTTCAATAGACATCAAAATTAAGACTGAAGACTGTGGACTGAGGGTTGTGCCAAATTAGTCACTACACACCCACTTACCTGTTGTCTGCTGCCATTTTGGCATTCTCTTGTGATAAAGGCCAGTTTTGTTCAAAGGACAGGAAAACGTAATCCACTCGACTTTGGGGCGATTATGTCCCTGGAAACTATCCAGCCTTCCGTAGTACAGGGCGTATTATATTTAGTTCGAGACTACCCCACTCGGATACTACCCTGTGGCTATATAAAAAGTAAAAGGTCCAAGTGTGTGTGTGTGTGTCAATGGCTCTCCCATTTCTCTGGTGTGTGCTCTCCCATACAATTAGTGTCTGGTGTTTACGTAATAATCTGTGCATACAATCATCTCTTGGGACTGATAAACCTCTTTCTACGTAAAATCTCTCCTCTCTCTCTCATCTCCTCTCCTCCCTCCCTCGTTCTTTCGGCCCTCGTCCTGACGCGGGTCAACTCTCTCTCTCTACTTCTC
>JADBJO010016002.1:0-17500 GCA_016801955.1 Conus betulinus | reverse complement strand
GCATAATAACAACGAAGACCTCTGAGCGCTCTTTCTCCGTGAGCCCTCGGCCCTCTTTCCCCTCCTCTCTCTCTCTCCACCCAAAGCATTGTATACACAAAAGTTACAAAGAATATGAACAGCAACAAAAACTCTTAAGGTCTTACCGCTCCATTCTCCCAAAAGATGAAAGACAGTCACTGTTTTCACAGGATTGCGATAGAACACACTAGATACGAAACACTCTCTGTCCGCTCCTTCACACACACAGACAACACCCACACCAACAACACACACACACACACACGCACATAACCCACCCGGACAACACACTTGCACACACACACCACACATCACCACCCTCACAGCTCGCGCTGTGCGGTTCGCGTCGCTCTGCCGCGACACACACACACCCACACACACTACACACATGAGTAGAGAGAGTGTCCCCCTCTCCCTTCCACCCCCTTATTTACCCATCCCTGTTACACACCCACACACCACATGCGCGCCACAAGATCCATGCACCATCGGGGTAGATGCCATGGTCTAGAACAGTTACATAATGAAAGAAAAGAGTTCAGAACTGTCTGACAACCACATCGGTCCTCAAAAGAAGATTGAAAAGAAATCATGGAAGTGGAGAGTCGAATCGTAGACGAAAGTGAATGACGTGGCATTCTAGACATCTGGCGCCCTGGGTTGGCAAAAGGATGATGGCCTAGGACAGACAGGATTACGGGGGAAATTCAGCACCAAAGAAGAGAACGAAAGTAGAATGAATGCTCCGTCCGTGAGATCGCGAGGAACGGAGTGGAAACAAAGATGGATTAGCATGTTGCAGGCAGATATGCCAGGGCCCGCAGCTTTGATAAGCCAAGACGAGAAGCAGAAAAAGAGTCTGTATGTCGGAAACCTGGGTAAGAAGTTAGAGTCAATGTCAATATTTGAAATCGCGGTTGTGTCTACGTTCTTGGTTTTGAGGGATTTGAAAAATCAGCTTCGGCAGCATCTAAATTTCTCCTTTTTCCGACTTTTTAAAGTTGGTCCGTTTGGCGACGCCAACGAAAAGAACATTGCATAAAACACAAGCCTAGCATAGAAAATCCTCAGCAAAACTCAGTAGGTTGGGTTGCATCTACAGACAGTGTCGATGTTTGCTATGTTCTCCCCGATCCTCAAGTACTAAAGGCTCTTGCTAGCCGGACCTCGTGTGATTGATGCTGTTTTGGAAAACAGCAAAAATTGTGAGAGAAATCAATCGTCTTAATTGTTTCTAACAGATTGTGTTGTGTGTGGAAGCGAGGTCTCTTTGTTTTCAAACTTGGCAAGGGACAGGTGAACAAACTTGTCTGTTGAAAGTGGGACCCAAACGTTTAGGTATACAAAAAATGCATGCAGTCCTCAGCCATTGAAATCATCAATCAATTGATTGCCTTTATGTGCCTGGACTCGGAGAGCGGTGTATCATAAACAAAACTTCTTTTTTAAAGCGAGAATGATGGTTATTAATTATCAGACAAAATTGTGATACGGTGCACTGAGTGATGAGAATAGAAAGGCCCGCAAGAGCACGTTATAGAACTTAATATTGTAAATGTGTAGTAGGTTAAGTAGAAGCCCTTTTGCTGATGACTCTCAGAGTGAATTTAGAAGAGACTCACTCCAAAAATGTCTGTATTGTACTTTTCAAGAATATCAACCCCCAAACCGGCACAGATAATTTAGATCGAATCCCCTGTTTGAAAACCTTTTATTGATTTCATGACCACTATTAGTGCTTGTCTATTATTCATTTGTGAGATTCTTGGTGTGTCCTGTATAAAACGTTCTATCCAATAGCGAATGCTATTTTTCACACGCTCCAGGACCTCTTCACACGAAAGTCCAAATCAACTGTATTAAAGATTTCTCAAAAAATCAAAACACTCGCTACGATAGGTTTGCCTTATTTGACCATCAGTACCACTAAAGTCTATAATAGTAGCTCATCTTTGATTCGAGCTTTTTATACAAGCAACAAACAAATTTCCATGTAGTTCCTAACACAACAACTGAATGTCAAGTTAGTGTTTCCTGCCCAGGAAAAAAAAACTATGCCTGTGGGCAGGGGGAAACGAAGGTAGTGCCGAGCAAAGGATATTGGTCCTCACATGGCTTAATGGCTGACCGAAAGTTATTTCCGTCCAGGGCCGAGCTATCGGTCTTGTAATGCAGGACACATCGAATCAAGCTGCATTGCAAATAAATAAATAAGCTAAATAAGTAACATAATCAATAATAAATAATATAAGAATCGTGATTAATTGTTTCGTGTAGAGTCTGTTGGGGGGTGGGCTCAGGACTCTCCGACGTATTCAGGTGCATCGTGGACTTCTGTTTGTATGATGGTGTTGTTGCTGAGGAGTAGTTTTGTTCCTATCGAGAGAATCGTGGGCTTTTTTTTTTTTTATTTTTTTTATAATACCAAATGTTGCCGTTGTCGCGGTCCTGTAGCCTTTAAACCCCGATGCATGCGTTGAAAGTCCGCATTCTTTCCTGCGCAGCGCAAGACCACTGAATCTCCAATACGTGTACGGCTTTATTTGTTTTGATTTTCTGTCTTTCCCCTGTGTCGAGTGGATGGGTCCTGTCATGGTCCCCAGGGGGGCGGGCCGTTATATCTATGGGCATGCTGATATTGCTAAAACATCATCCTGATCACGGATATTGCAGCTACATAAGACCTTGGCATATCTGTGGTAATATAGTGACCGATGAGGCGCTCACGCCATATTTTTGAATGCTCCACCTGTCTTGCAGGGAACACCTCCGGACACAGAGTATGACTCAGGACAACAACAGTCGTCTTCGGTGGGCCGTCGAGCAGGCAACGTGTGTAGTCTCAAATGAAACCGCTGGTGTCCCTTATTTCTGCGTTGCGCCGCTCAACAATGAGCCTGCAGGCAAAGAACTTCCAAACAAATCTCCACCCACCTCCCACTCCCTCGACCGCTCCCTCTCCGCACCCCACCCCCCTCCTCCCATGCTCAACACCTTCATTCTAACCCCACTACCCCTACCCTGCTGCTATGCCAAAGTTCCCACTGGTGCAGCAGCAATTGTTTTGCAAAATGGGGCACCCGAGCCCTGCCGCTCCCCCAAAATATGGTATGCCAACTCACACATTTGCCCAGAGTCCTGACATCACAGATCTGTCTGAAGGTGTTGAAACTGAGAGAGAGGAGACATGACGATGAATAAGCAAAGTATGAATAGAAGTTAGGCGGAGGAATGAAGAAGGAGTAGAATGAGTAGGACGATAAGGAGGAGAAGAAGAAGACATTCTACCACGAGTCGAAAACAGGATCCCTCATACTCAAACGTGTCCGCTCACTTGCTCCGGCCTCCGCCTGCGCTACGTCTAACCCCTAAGTCATCAAGACTTGTGGCATGCACTTCCATCCGTTTTCTTTCTTTTCTTCTCGTCCTCACTCTCTGTCAGGGAGGGGCATGCATGTTACGGGGCCAGGGGCTTCAGGCCTTCAGGCTGGCCGTGGTAGCAAGATCACGTTGCTGACAGACCGGCCACGCAACACTCAAATGAACCAGGATCATCTGCTCGTCGCGCATGTGCGTTTTTTCTCAGTAGTTCAGATCTGAGGCTCTCGGCCATTCGGAAGGCTCGCTTCGGACGCGAAACCCCCCCCCCGCTTCTGCCGGGCGGGGGAGGAGTAGAGAGACGGTGCCGCACGACGAGAAACGGACGGGATGACCTGCAGGTGGTCGTCAGAGAGGAAGCGTAGGGTTTTGGAAGTCCTGGACAACTGGCGGCATAGGGTGTATGGTGGAGTCCGATGATGGCTTTGGATTGCTGGTGGAAATGACTAAACTTCCCCCTAATGATGGCATCGTTCATATCATTCATATCATTCATGTCCATTCATTCAATCCCCCTTCTAACTTATTTCATCTAGTTTAGAAACTGGATGCTTCAGCTTTCCTTCATTCATTTATTATTCGAACCACAGTTTAAAAAAAAAAACCCGGCCTCATTCTTCACATTTAGGTACCGAACGCTTAATTGATCACTAAGTCCTTTTGATTCATCAAATTGAATCGTTCAAAACCTGTACATTCGGTTTCCATCAGTTAAACCTCCTTTCCTGATAATCTATTATAACAGCACTGAAATGGCGATGGATTTTGATGTCACAACTGAATTGAGTGGATGTGTGTACACTAGTGGTGCGTAACATGATCTAGAAGTGCGTTTGGCACATGTCACCGACCCCCCAATAACGACAACCTGAAACAATGGGATGTTTTTTTTTTTACAGACGTGGTGCGAAATCAATGTTAACCCTCCGAAGGGAAAAAAGTTCCTTCCCTCCACCTCTCCCCCGTTCCCCGTCCAGCATTCCCCTCGCCCTCTTTCACTCCTTACAACCGGACGGCGGGTGGGGATATTCCTCAAACCAGCAATTCCCAAGGCAGTTTTTCCAGGAGCACCATCTCGACGCTCTGGTACTGATGCTGTTTATGGCTTCGAGAACCTCTTTAACGGAAATAATAAAGGCCCCTCCTCGCTGCCCGAGGCCGAATTGCCGTTTGTTTCCCGTCACAATGCATTGAAAGATTATACCAAAAGCTATCGTCAGGTTTAATGCGCCTGACATCATGTAGTTGTCAGTCTGTGGGGAGCACAGTGACGAAGTTGCCTACCTTAGCCATTATAACGTACTCCGTCATCATGTCTTTGAGGTTTCTACGCAGAGATACAGTCCAACTTAATCCGATGACCGCCAACTTGGTATCAATTTGGTCAGTCTAATCTCTGAAGCCGTAGTCAACTCTCAAACGTGCACATCAGCCTCTGCTACTATTTTCCTGCATTTTCCTACCTTTACCTCAAAGGATTTATCAATTTTTTCCAAATCGAACACTCTTTATTTTTGCCTCGGCCAATTTGTCACTGATGATGTTCGTTTTGTTAAAAAAAAAAAAAAGTGCTACAAGCAGTGCAAAGAAACCAGTTTTCATATTTGTGTGAAAGGTCATCGCTACATCCCAACTACTCCGTACTAATCGTACAAGTTTAAGTTACTTTTATCTGCCAAACATGGAACAACGTAATCACAAGACCAATCCACGAACGCGTTTCGACCTCGGGGGTTATGGGTCCTTCTTCAGGCAATTTCCCCACTAATTCAGGGGACGCGCGAACATGAAAAACGTATCACTTGAACTCTCATTGATCCAAACGCCCATCTTGCGCCAAATTATTGATGAGAATAGATGAGATCGCTCGTTCTTCATTTTCATTGTCGTTAGTGTTGTTTATCCTTGCCCAAGAGGTCGAACCGTCCGTGTTTTCCAGTTTGGTTTAGAGGTCCCGCCGGCCCAGATCCGTCTCCCTGGCAACTTACTCGGTACTACTTTCGACGCACTGAGGAAACTCTTCAGTCGGAAAGTTCAACCAGATACCTGCTATCTAGGCCATCGCCGCTGATACATGTGAGATGTTGGGTGAAACAATGGCGTTTTGCACAAGATCTTGGTCCAAAAACATGCGATTGCTTAGGTGTACCTCGGCCTTGAGTCAGAACGCAGAAATAGGACTACCACAGTAATAGTGCAGAGTGATCTTCGGTTTAAAATTATGGTTAGAGATTGTGATTCACGCTGCAAAAAGCAAACCGATTCCTGGAAAAAACACACGCCGTTCGAGTTCGATTGATTCCCCATACTTCAAGCGTTCCCTCTGCGCATTAGTTTTACTATGGTGAATATGACGAGACTCTGTCCCACACCTGAAATTCGCTTTCCCTCGGACTCCTGCACCCAAGAGTACTAACTAGTAACCGTTGGCGGAAGTGGCACTATTCTCTTATTTATCTGACCCCCCCCCCCCCCCCCCCCCCCCCCCCCCCGCCCACTCATCGCAGAGGACGATGGATATTCTGGAATATTGGATCAGTGCTGAGACCGGAATTGTGAAGCAGTGATTAGGAATATAAACCAAACTAGATTAAACAATAATGAACAGGGTGCAAAATAAAAACTTACATACATACACAGAAATCAAAACACACAGTTGAATGCATCGATAAGGAGATAGATGTTCATCATCACAACATTACGAGTAAACAAACCTAATAAACACGCATAATCAGTGCTCCACAACCGGCTGTGGGCATGAGAAGGACAAGGTATGACAAGCCCAATGAACGCCAGTGTGTGGGGAGTGGTTTTGGTTTGGGGGATTGGGGCCGTAGGAAAGTATCGTTGGAAACAAGAGACGATCTGACCCCGGTGATGGGGGTGGGGCGGTGGGTGGGGTCTCGCTCAATGTCTTTAGTGTGTGGATGATTGCTTTGTTCACTTTTGTTGCAACGCTTCAGTGAATCATTCCATATAGTATTCTATAGGCGTAATTTCGCTGTCGTACTTTCCCCCCCCTCCGCCCCTCCCCCTCAACCACTCCTCCCCCCCCAACCAACCCACCCCCACCCCCCACACCCACATTTCGGTTCTTCTGTCACCATATGATCAGCGGCATTTTAGCTGTACCCAAAGCACCCTTCAGCGAATAGGGTTTCCCGTCCCAAGCCACATTGGCATTGGCGGCCAAATCCACAGGCCACGTGTGTCAGGTCAAGTGTCAGTCGTTCATTAGCAACCCACCATGTGTGTGTGTGCGTGTGCGTGTGGTGTGTAGTGGTGTGTGTGTGTGTGTGGTGTTGCGGTGTGCGTGTGTGTGTGTGTGTGTGTGTGTGTGTGTGTGTGTGTGGGTTGTGTGTCAGTGGTGCGTTTGCATGCTGTGTGTCGATGTGTGTGTTGTGTGTGTTTGCTGTGAGCCGACGCCCGCGCGCGCGCAGCGCGTGCGCGCATGCCTGTGTGTGGGGTGGTGTGTGTGAGAGAGAGCGATGAAGAGAGAAGAAGAGGAGGAACGATGGAAGGAGAGAGAGCAAGGAGAGCATCCACTAGCTCGCGTTAGGGGAAATTAATGCATTCGCCCCCCAGGTCCCACTGGCAGTTTAGGGTCTTCATTGCGGATATGTACTGATGTATGTAGTCCTTACGACCTTCCCCATTTTTTAACCCGACTGTAGCGATAGCTAGAATGAGTTCATTTTGCCCTGGCCTGGCTTCTACTCTGTTATTTTACACGCAAATGGTCGGTTTTGCCTTTTTTATGTACTTTATTTTCTCTGCGTACCTAGGAAAGGATACCCTGTCTCGCGGCCAAGATCTTGGTATAAATCCCATCTGCTCCAAACAAGGGAATGGAGGTTTTTGTGTGTGTATGAACCATTTTTCTTTCCCGCCATTAAGGCAGCCATACTCCAGCTTTGGGAAGGTGTCCATTGCTGTGTGGAACGTGGGTCATCCATACCAAACGGCACCACGGCAAAACTGTGACCTTTACTTTCTTTTCTCTCTTCCCGAAAGATAGGTGATGGTAGATTTGACGAGTGGGTGCAAGATGTAATGGGGCGTGCGTTATCACACACGGAACCCTCGGTTTTCCAAGTCTCATTTTGAAAGGATCTGTCATGGGAAAATGGAATCAGAACCAATGTTAACTCCGAAGAGATGATAAACCCCTGTACCGAAACGGCGCCGGCGGCGATTCGAACGACCGTAACACCAGGAATCACCAAGGATACGAGTCCGGCGCTCTAACCAGCACTGAGTTATTCCGGCCCCGTGTGTTCACCTGTTGCCTGACAGACTGTGGCAGACCCGAGTCCGTGTTTCTCTCACTCTGTGTGTGGGTTGTCGCACATAGGAGGAGGCGGGTTGGAGAGGGGAGGGAGGTTGGAGAAGAGGCCGATTCATGGAGGTGTCCCTCTTCCTTTTAAGACGCGACATACTGGCTCTGGCAGTCACGATTCGCAGAAATGAAGTACCTCTGGTACAGGCGCGTGGATGTCTCTTCTGGCTTCCTATCGACTCACAGTTCACAGAGAACAGGCAGAACGAAAACCTCTCGGATGGACTCACGTGAAGGACAAGATTGGTATATACTATATAATTATATATATATATATATAGATATGATATTATAGATATACCCTAGTATATTATATACTATCTATATATATAGATATAATATAGTCTATATATTATAATTGTGGTATAACCAAACAATTCACAGTAACTTTAAAAAAAAAGTGCTCCTCAATAGGGTTGGGAAGCGGGCAATCTGTTAAACTTTGATTAAAATGTAAATGCATCTAAGATATATATATTATATATGCTCAATATATTATGACTTATATTATATATATATATATATATATACGATAATATATACTATGCCCTTTTGCCTTGTTCGTGGACTGATGGCGTGAGCACCCTGTGATTTCACATGCTGGCTCCAACATTTTCAAGGGTTTTAACCCGCCACCCTACCACATTTTGTCCTGGGTCAGTGCAGGCAGAACGAGCCATGGAGGGACAGAGGCTATCGCATTAGCCGTGATCATCAAAAACCATATCGCCATCTGTCAACATGACATCACTCCACCAGTTGATGACGTTGTTAAAGGAGTCCGCGTTGGTTGACGCAAACCGTCAGCATACACCCGTGAGCACCTCGGAAGTATTGATGAACGTCAGTTCCTGCGAAACCGCTCCCTGGCCTGTGAAAAAGAAAATTACTATTGTCTATTATCATTGTTATTTGTATTATCATTATCTTTATCATATCATCATATGTTATTATCGTAATTATTATCATCCTCATTATCATCCTCATTACCTCAGACTCATTATCATATTGTAGTATATTAATAATTAATTATTATCAATTATCATTGTTGTTGTTACTGTTGTTGTTGTTGTAGGAGTACTCATACAGCGGCCTACCTACTCAGCTAGAGACCAAGCTTGAATAAAGCGCTTATAGTACCGCATTTCTTTTGTTCCACCACCTAGCTGCCTGCCCGAAGCAACAGACGCACCTGGAAAGAGCTGCCTGCTGGGCGAATACAATTAGTCTGTTCCCGTTATAATGCTTGCTCTAAAATCACAGTACACTGCGCTGGTCTATCTTCATTGCCTTGGCGAATCCGCGGAGGGTGCGAGGATATATTTGATTATGTTACCATACCCAACGAGCCGAACTGGCCTTCTCTCCGACACAGTTCGGTGGTGGGAATTTTACAGGTGTGCAGATGTATGCGTGCGGAAACCACCCGGAAAGCATCAGTTTATGGTGGTGTCATTCGACACGAACTCTCGGGGAGAAAAATGGAGGTGCATGTCTGTCACTGCGAGGGGGATCAATCGCCCATGTCGAAAACAGACCTGGCCTAATCTCTAAGTGCAGACACCCTCTCAGTAACACCCCACCGGTCCACACACCCACGTCTCACCACCACCTCTCTAACTCACTCACACAGCCCCCACGTACCGAAGAACAACCGACCTACCCTACTCTTCCCTCCCTACTTATTATACCTCCCCCCCTTCTCCTTCATTCCAACAACTGCTCGCCCTCCTTGTCTCGATAGGATTCATATTTGGAGAGCAAATTCAACTCAGATGAGTTCATGTTCATGCTGGTTATAGACTCAGATGCACAGGGCGGGGGCTATATCACGTTTTACCGCATAGTCAACATCAATTCCTCGCATTTTGAAGAGCCTCCTGATAGTTCAAAGGTTATTAGGCATCGGCAATCACGGTTAGGCGTTGCCCGTTCACATTCAGTTGGCTCGGTTCCTAAACTACCACTGACCTCTAAAAAATAAAAAAAAATAAAAATATATAAAATTAAAAAGACACAGGTCACCAGCCGCTGTGGCACAAAGGTAAGCGTTGCAGACTCTAGGGTTGGAAGAGAGGGGGTTCGAATCCTCTTTCCAACAGAGCCTGTTGTTTTGTGCAAGTTTTCGGCCCCGACCTGTTCTTACACAGAAGCGGAGTTTAGCTGTCAGCTCAGTTATACAAGCTGAACAAACCACACATCGATGTGACTGTTGCTCAAAAATCCTGACCATCTGCAGGCTCGCTGTACCTCGGGCGCTCACGGTTGCACGTAGGGATATATATGAAAGGAAGGCACCAGTGCAAGTCTGTCATGGAACTCAAAGCCAGAACGGGTAATTCCATCGAAACATTTTCACCATCCTCATCCGTATAGACTGGCACACACACACACACACATACACACACACACACAAACCACACCCACACAACACACAACACACCACACAACACACACACATAATAAAAACTAAAGTCTTCCAATAATTATGGCGGAACCGTATGCCCTCTGCTCTCATGGGGATTCTCAGTTTTGATTCTCAGGCTCTCCAAGTCTGTGCTATGCACTGCTAAGCGTACGTGGGACCATCACTGAGTGCTGGCAAGCTCATGGCGACTGCCCGTTGTGGCTATAGTGAATGTGGGATGCGCGCCCTCCGGGGCAAGAGTTATTCCACTCCACAAAGCTGACTGATCTCCGCGATTTAAACAATCACTGGTCGTCAGTATAGAAGGGCGGGGTGGGACAAGGGCAGAGCGTTGGGGTGGTTGTTCCCTGGCCGTATGTTGATCAGAACAGTCGGCCACGAACACCGCCGACAAGTTTGTAAATGGCAGCGTGCCACGTGGACTTCTCCTGGTAACGTTGCCCCCACTGACGCCTTGACCGTGGGCTGCTCCCTTTCGGATTTACTTGGCGGCCACGGGACGAAGGCCGCTTCGTATCCGTGAATGGAGAGGCCCAAATGAAGGCAGGTGGAAAGATCATGGGACCAGAAGAAACAAAAAAGAGAAAGAAAAGGAAGTCCCCTTTCCCGTGGCGCTTGTCCACTTCAATAAGTGTCGTATATGTATGAGTGTAGTAAGTGATCAAATAGTAGCTTAGGGCCACCCACCCCCCCCACCCCCAGCCCCCACCCTTAAACCCCCTTCCAATCCCTCGTCTCTTCTGGGACTATGTTTCCGTCTGCCAGAATACCTCTGGTAAATGGAGCGCCAGGGACCTCCTGATCCTGCTGATCCTGGGATTGCCGTTTCGAATTCTCCCGCTGGTATTAGTAAATGGGGATTTTTTTTTTTCTACCCACCGAAGTTGACATTGTTCATGATTGCCACTCGTCCCAGAAGGTCTTTTGATATTAGACTGTTAAACCGACATTTTTGTTGTGTGAACGCGTGCATATCTTGTACCCTTGTAAATTCTTGCATACCAACTTTCAGAAGAGAAGGCCATTGGGCTGTTCGTATTGATGGACCCGTACCCATAATAACCTGATCCGGAAGACCTTTAAGAATATGATATGAACCCGATGGACTGACAGTCTAAATAGGAGCGCGGGGAAGACTGATGATGTGTCCGCCCCCCCCCTCCTTCCCTTTCCCCCCTGCGGCGGGACGCGGCTCTTTTAGGAGCTTAGTAAGCTCTTACCCAGGTAAGACAGGCCCGTTCTGCAAAGGAAAGTGTGAAATTGTACAGTGAATGAATAGCCTTTACCTCAAACTCGAGGATATCCCTGCGCTACAGAAATACACCTCCACACTAATGCATGATCGGTGGTGGGTAGGTCATCAATAAGATTCAGACTTCTGTGGTATCAGGCAAAAAGTTTACGTATGAATGCTGATTTTGACGAAGATCTCATTTCACGACGGTTGTGTCGGTTGTTTGTTGTCTCGTTGTTGTTGTTGTTGTTGTTGTTGTTTGTTGTGTTGGATGTGATGGTTGTTTTGATCTCTGTTTACCAGCGAGACTGACAACATGATTTAAAGAATTTGTTTTTTCATCCGTGTCATTTTTTTTTCAGTTCAGAGATTACCACAGTGTCTGATCCCATGTCTTTCTCTTTCAACCTGGTGCTTAACAATCTGGCGATATGCTTTTCTATGTTTCTTATTTGAGTTATTACAGACTAAACGAACAAAATTATGGGCGCTCCGATGTGTCTCTTATATTTGAACTGACTGTGTGATCATTCCTCAGTCTGGTATAGGAGGATGGGATGTGGTGTGATTGAAAGGACTGGTTCTGTACAGACTGTCAGGCATAAGCAAGTCCATCATTTGTCATACTGATATTACCAACCTGTTCTCCTCACTTATTCCGACCTCTGAGTTTTGTGACAAGAAGCCCGAGGCATAAACTCTCATCTTGCTCCTCCCGCTCCCCCTCTCCCCTTCCCTTCCTCTAACCGGCCACACCACACCCCACAACACACAGCACCCCCGATGCGCCACACGCCCTGCGCGCCACGCAATGGCACGCACACACACATGCACACACTACACATACACACAACATATACACATACACCTTGCTCGTTCACTTAACCCTCTCTCTCTCTCCCTATCTCTCTCTCTCTCTCTCTCCCAGCTCTCTACCATTTCTCTCTCTCTCTCCTCTCTCATACACACACCACCACATAGGACGCCATAGAACACTCCATCCACATACACACAGACACAGACACCCACACGCACACACACACAACCAACAACACCACACACACAGCACACACACAGGCCACGGCCCAACGCTCACCATCCTACAGACTAATTAACCAGTCGCATACGATTCCGATGAAGCATATCATAATTATGGCCCAAATATTTTTGTGGGAGGAGAAGGGGGAAGGGCGGGGAGGGAGGGGGCAGACTGCCACAATTGTCTTCGCCCCAGAGGCACGAAAACTGTCACACATAATTCAATGAAATAAACTCCCGTGTCATTCGCCGCTGGTGTGTTTTGAACAATCTATTAAACCCAGGACACAATTTCCAGACATCCTGTGACTAAACAGGATTGAAAAGCCTTTCCGGATTCCGTGCATGCCCCGAGTGGGGGAAAACCACTAAAAGGCATCAGCTCTAGAATCTCCCGCAATACGCCCCAGTGCCATTCCACGTACAACCACATAAAATAGGGTTTGGTTTTCAGCGCGTCGGTGGCTGCGGGCAAAAAATTGAAACAACGCAAAAAACAAAAAAAAAAACAACAAAAAAACAACCAGAATTATTAATTTAGCTCCGCTTAGCATCTCTGTCCAAGGGAGCACAAATACAGATTCTAACACAAACACTAAGCGTTTCGGGCAACTGGGGGGCTCATTCAGAGGACGGATGAATAATATCAAAAACAATGAAAAAAATACTCGTGCTCTGAATTCATCTATTTGGGTCCCTGTCTGAAGAAGATTCCCTAGGTCGAAACGCGTTGGTGTTTGGCCTTGGTCGTCCCGTTTATGTTCTTCTTCCCGGTGATTTCTTTTCTTTTTTTTTTGCCCCTAAGATAGTCGAGAAATAAAATTCGGATCAACGCCACGTTAAGTTGTTGCTGTTGTTGATGGTGTCGGTGGTGTGGGCGATGGTGGTGTGAAGTGTGTGCGTGTGTGTGTGTGTGCGCGCGCGCGCGCACGTGTGCGTGTGTGTGTGTTTGTGTGTGTGTGTGTGTTGTGTGTGTGTGTGTGTTCCTTTGTTTTTTCGGACCGACCTACATCAAATGTCTGCAAAGCGTGATCAAAAGAACTCGGAAATACATATACTTTTCTTTCGGCCCGTCAAAAAAAAAAAAAAAAGCAAAAGATAAACCCGAAGGTGTCGAAGGGAACCCCAGAGAAGCACTGTCGCCACTTGCCAAACCAGTCGGCCGCAAACCATCTTTCACCATCCTTAGAAACCTGCCTGTGTTCACATAGGGCCAGGCACCGCACAAGGCATTCCACTGCGACATCAATGGACATAACTGCTCTCTGGCAGAACGCCATTGAGTGACCTTTGGACGCGACACAACAGAACCTCGATGGAAGTGCCGCCATGGTATACCCAGTCCCTATTTGGATGACTGCGAGGGGGGGGGGGGGGGGGGGGGGTCATCATCGTCGAAAGAAAAACATAAAAAGAACACCCCCCTGAAGGTGCAGGTACTAGGTGGGACCCACAGAAGTACTGTTCTCCACTGCCGAACAAACCGGTGGAAAGCAATCCTTCCCCAACATTTTGTGGAACCTCTGCGCTGTATTTCCCGTAGGGTGCAGGCACGCACAGGGCATATCCATTAAGACGTCAAGGGAACATAATGCTCCCAGGCAGATGCCATTGTGTAATGGCCACTGGATGTGACACGACAGAACCTCCACGGGGCGTTCCCATGGGTGTACCCAGCCCCTATTCGTGACTTCAGGGTCCACCGGCCGAAAAACGCCACCGTCAGCAACTGTCGTGTGCTGACCGCCAGCCTCACTCGATGCGTTCCACTGACGGGTGTCTGACATGCACTCTTAAGAGGCCTAGGTTGCAGTCTTGTCCCGCTGTCAACAGGACTTTTCCCTATAGTCCGTGGATATTTTCCTCATCGTCACAGGTTTTGTCCCCCCGAAGTCCACCAAACGACAGACGTGCAACTTCTTTCAGACTGTCCTGTCACTACACATTGGATTCTTGATTGCGTTCTTTCTTTCGTTCTATATATTTTCCCCAAGGAACGACATACCTGCGGCTAATGCCACAGTTTCCTGCAGTTGCACGGCATTACCTACCGGTTGTCTTGCGTGTTCTGAAAGCGATCATCAACGCCAGGGTGTCTCCCTTTTTTTTGTGTCTACTTCTTTCGGCTTTCTGCGTCACATCTCGGAAATCACGTGACCTTGGACAATCCATCCCAAACAAAGCTGTTTATCATGTTCGAATTTGGAACAGCCTGTCGAGATCTCGTCTGCTAGTTGATTGTTACAACAAAGCAAGAACCCCTTGTTTACCCAGCATCGCAGTCATTGGCATCCAGTTATACAAAAGAAATCAAAACCCGTGATTTTTTTTATTTTATTTTTTTTTTTATTCCAACGTTAAAGCACGTCTTACAAACATAGGTATATATGAGTGCAGAGCGTCGATATACTCAATCTGATAGTAGTTCTTAATGTGTCTGACCCGAACCTTATGAACACGAAGCCTGCAGCTTACGGCTATCTGGACATAACACTTGTCCATGTTTGTTTAGGTGACTCAGGCATTCTGTGTGCACGATTGTTCCTGGAAACAGTCTGTTGAGTTTATTTCCTCTCTGTCTCCTCTCTCGGTCCTGTCTCCTCTCTCCTCTCTCCGCTCGCTGCTCGCTCCTCGCTGCCTGTCTCTCATCCTGCCCCCAGACACAGCCTCTGATTGCACGTCCACGAAGCTCTCCCGCCACCAGAGAATTCAAATCCCTCTGTGAGGGGAAATAAGAGTATTTTGAACACCCCCTGGATTGTTAACAGTGGTTTGTTTGTTTTTGTTGTTTTGGTGTGGGTGGTGTTTGGTTGTTTGGGGTGGGGTTGGGAACGGAGGAGCTGAAAAACGAAACGCGGGAGGGAGGGTGGGGGTGTAGGTGGGGGGGGGGTGTATAGCGCCGCACAGGGCGAGGGCGGGGGGGGGGGGGAGATAACGGAAAGGAGGGCGATTGCGTGGCGTCCAAAATGATGTTGCTGGCCGAAGGAGTACGGGGGGAGTGGGCGGGGGGGCAGGGGAAGCAAAGCGGGGGGGGCAGACTGGGAGGCGCAGAGGAACGGATCAGGAAAGGGGGAGGGAGCCGTCCGGGGTGTAGCATAGACGGGCAGGGGGAAACGGGCCAAATGCAAGAGGAGAGAGCGGGGAGTAGCGGCGGAGGCGACAGCAAACAGAGGAAGGGGTGGGTCCGCTACACAAAACCGGAAAAAGAAACGGCGGGGGGGGAGGGGGGGGCAACGCCCAGGGACGGGGGGGAAAGGAGGAAAGGGCGAAGGAGGAAAGAACCATGGCGGGGAAAGAACGGGGGGGAGGCGCGATCAGGGCCTACGATGGGGATGAGAGGGGGGGAGGCGGTCCAAACGACGGCCATGGTCTTACAAAGTCTGAATGGGGAAGGGCGGCTGAGGGGAGAACGGGGGGGCATGCGGAGGGGGGGCGGATGGGAGGGACGGGAGGGGAGGCTGCGAGGGCGAGGTGAGACCACCCTGTCTCACTGAAGCCTTGACCGCGACGAGAAGACTCTCGCGCCTCTCTCTCTCGCTCCCTCGCGGGCCTGTCGCTCGCCCCTCGCATCCCTCTCTCCTCGCCTCCCGCGCCCCGCGCGCCTCCGGCTCTCTCTCTCTCCTCGTCATTTGGCGGGTGGGTGGTGCTAACTAGCTAATGACAGTTACCGGACGCAATGTGTACCCTCGTGGCGGTCGGTGGTCCGCAGAATCAAAACTGCCCTTTGGTATGAAGAGGAGGATACTCCGCAACGTGTTATTTTTAAGCAGTCAAAGTCAATTAAAGGAGATCATAAATAGGCACGGGGGCATGTTCTGTCAACACCAAGTTCGCAGGTCACATTCATAAATAGATCACTCATACGCTACGGGGAATTTAGCAACCAAGCAGTCAACTTGACATGCCACATTAAGACTTTGCCCGAGGATCAACTTGTCCTAGGCTAGATTTCGTGCCGATCGGCAGCTGTCCAAACAACACCAGTCATACCCCGGATCTCTTAACCGCTCTAGCCCCCTCCATTCCACACCCCCGCCCCCCCTCATCTCCCTCTTCCCACATTCCCTCTTCCATCCTCCACCCCACACACGCCATCTCCACCCCCACACCCCCCACCCGCCCGCCCCACTCAAACTCACCCCCCTGATGTCCTTTCGTATCAGGACATTCTTCTCGTCTTCACACACTCCAGCTCCCCTACCGTGCCCGTTCGCCCCTGAATCCCGACACGCCGTAGCCACCAATAAACACCACTGAGGTCTTCCACAGCTGACACCAGGGTTTGAGAGCAGGGCTGCTTTGCCACCTTCAGCCCAGAATAAATGGGGTCTTCCTTCACTAGCTAAACCTGTTAGTTTGAGCAGTTTCGTCTTTGCCCCAGCCCGAAGTCCCCCCAGCACTGTTATCTTGCACGAAGTCGTCTGCCCCCGAGCCCCGCTTTCTTTTCCTTCCCCTCGGCTTCTTGGAGGGAGGGGTGGCCGAGTCCGTCGGGCGGGCGATGCGGTCGTAGGAGGGCGGACCCCAAATCGAGGAGGGGAGGACGTCTGAATAAAGTTCCCGTTCATCCACCGGTCCATGGGTTGTGGAGTGAGTTTGTGCGCTTGTTGTGACGCGGCGATGAGACTCACTGCTGTTTCGTAGGTGACGTCGTTCTTGGGGAGTGATTTTGATCCTTCCCTTCCAATGGGCTTCTTTTTCTAGAGCGAAGTAGCGGTGGACCAATCTCGTCCACTTTCCTGGCATGGACCCTTTTGTTGTCTGCCCTCGAAAAAGAACCAAAGTGAATCTTTATGTGTGCGGGGGGTTGAGATGGGTGGGTCCGTACAAGAGCCGCCCGATTTTTCCTGCTGCTGTTAGCTCGCTCTGTCTGTCGCTGCTGTCCGCACAGGCTGCCGTGCAGACTTGTGTGCTGTAGGGACGCGCTTGTCCGCGGTGTTCTGGGTTAAGGTTGTCTGGTGGGGGGCGATCTAGTCTTTTTGTGAGAATCCAGCAGCCTCACCTAGAGGCGCCCCTATACACTTGTCCCGGCCTTTTGAAATCTTTCCTCCTCGTTACCTTTCGT
>JADBJO010016001.1:32500-41857 GCA_016801955.1 Conus betulinus | reverse complement strand
CTATCCTGTCTGATTGTTTCTGCTGCTTCCTGTGTCAGGGTCATTGTCAATGGAATTGATCCTGGACGGTTCAGCCTGTATCTTTACTCTCTGGTCCTTCTTTCTTCCTTTTGCTTTGTTTCTTTTTTGGGTGGAGGTGGGTTATAGTGAAGAAGTCATCTCGTACTCGACGAAGGTCAATGCCTCCATACCAGCATGGAGTACAGATAAGAGACCAGCGACAAGCAGAAGTCGTGACCCCTTCAGGATTCGGATCGAAATCTATGACAGACAGAAACCACACAAATTCAGTCTCCCCCGTGTCCTGATAAACATCCTCAGAACCGAGAGTGGAGCACCACAGAGGTTCCCTTGGCCCGACGAAGGAACGGCCGTGGAATTGACCCAGTCCCACACAGGGGTAGTGGAGTGAATACACATGGACCAGTGTCTATCTACCTCCTGTCTAGAATTGTCCGAGCCTAAAGACGTGTTTAAAGCACCTGCCCTATCAATTCCCGGCCTGACCTTATTCCCCTCCATCACAGTTCGCACCACACAGGCAAACACAGTGTGTCTCTAATTAGACCCATAATTGATGTAGAAAGAAAGACCGGAAGGGTAGGAAGGATACGATAGGAAAATCCACTAAGAAGGCGGAAGTGAGAGAACAGGGATAAGCTGGATACACTTTGGTCAGGACCCTAACCCGTCCCCTGTCTGACATGAGAGCCTGTATCAAGGGCATCAAATCCTATCACCTCTTGCTTAAGCCAGTCAGCACTTGGCTATACAGGCTAAAAGCGATATCCAGAACTAGCTTTCCATCCAGCAGAGCCTAAGAGATCACTGGAACCACGCTACTCCTTGAGTCTTGGCAGGGTCGTAACCCCGGAGGGAGAGAAATGAATAAAGAAAGAAAGAAAGAAAGAAAGAAAGAAAAGAGAAGAAGAATAAGAAGAAAAAAGAAGAAAGAAGAAGAAGAAGAAGGGAGACAAGGAGGAGGAGAATGAGGGGGGAGTAGGAATGGTAGGAGGAGGAAGCAGAAGAAGAAGAAAAGGAAGGTATGCTGTAGAGAAAAGAACAGACGAAGAAAGAAAACAGTGCAAGAAGGATAAATGAAGAATACGATGAAGACCATATACAGTTGACCAGATTTTAACCTCTCTAAACTCTGGAGAAGGTGAAAGGTCACACATACTTTTTCTGCACTCACCACAGCAGTCTCCTCGGTTGGGTGATGACGCACACTGTGAACTGGTAGAGACCTTCAAGATCCACCCGCCACCAACGGTCCGGGCTGGTGTCCCAGCGAGCCGTGTGAACACACTGAGCGATGTTGGTGGCCTTGTTACCGTCCACCGCCTTCCTCAGGTTCGTTGCCCTCGTAAAAGGTGCTCATTGTCGCTGGTTTGTTCAAGGCCACATTTGTAGTGTTGTACAGCTGGTGAACAAAAAGTCATGACAATAGCGAGCATGAAAGAAATGAAACGTTTGATGAAAAAACCTTACATATACAGTATAGCAAAACATCTACAGAGAGAATTGTACATTCAAAGGTCCATTCAACCCTTTACTCTTAGGCGGCCCCTTCAATCGCACTATGATTTATTTCAATCAAGTAGGGCGTCGGCCATATGAAGACTGGAGTCAACAACGACGACGACGACAATGACGATGACGCCGATGATGACAGCCGTGACGACGGTGACGATGCCGTGAAATTAGAGCAACACACACTGGTGGACTTTTCCATTTCTTCTTTGTCTTCTCATCCTTTTTCCTACAAAATTATCGCGCGCACTCAACTGCCAAGACCGAAGTGGCAGTCCGCCTGCCTCACCGAGCAGTGGGCTGCTTGTGAATCCTCAGGGAGCAGGTTGACGCAGTGGACAGCAGCGGAGACGATCCGTCGGAAAAGGGGGGCAATGAAAGGCAGGAGTGTGAAGGCGAACGGGAAGATCGCGAATATTGAGGAACCACCGAGGGCGAGGTACAATGGGGCACCACCACCAAACAGGCAATGGGGCAACGGTGAAGGTCAATGAGGCCGAGCGTGAGGTAGGATGAAGAAGGATGATGAAGGTGAGGCAGGGTGTAGGCAGCGTGCGGTAGGTTATGAATGAAGGTGAATACAGAGGAGTCAGTGTGTCCGGCAGGGTGATGAGGTGATTCAGGGTGATCAATGGTTAAGAACAGTGAGGGCAGGGTGATGAAGGTGATTGAACGGTGGAGGCAGGTTATTGCAGGTTGATGTGAGAGATGAGGTAGGGTGAGGAAGGGTGATGCAAGGGCGTGGCAGAGTAAGGCAGGGTGATGAAGGGTGATGAAGGGTGATGAGTGTTGATTATTTTGGCATGTTGATGAGGGTGATGAATGGGTGCGGCAGGGAGAGCGTAGAGTGATGCGGGAAGGTAGGTGAGGCAGGGAAGGCCGGTAGAGTATATTGATGAAGGTGAGCAGGGAGAGGTAGAGTTATGAAGGGTTGAGTCCAGGGAGAGGGTAGAGTTATTAGGGTGAGGCCCGGAGATATTTAGAGTGATGAAAGGTTGAGGCAGGGGAGGTCAAGTGATGAAGGTGAGGCAGGGAGAGTAGGGTGATGAATGGTTAGGCATGAGGAGAGGTATATTGATGAAGGGTGAGGCAGGGAGAGGTCTTGTGATGAGGGTGAGG
Organism: Conus betulinus; assembly: GCA_016801955.1. Taxonomy (NCBI): domain Eukaryota; kingdom Metazoa; phylum Mollusca; class Gastropoda; order Neogastropoda; family Conidae; genus Conus; species Conus betulinus. The sequence goes on along the minus strand of JADBJO010016001.1, from coordinate 39,205 downwards.
CAGGAGAGGTAGGGTTATGAAGGGTGAGGCAGGGAGAGGTAGGTGTTATGAAGAGCGAGGCAATGGAGAGGTTAGGGTGATGAAGGATTGAGGCAGAGATAGGTAGGGTGATGAATGGTTGAGGTAGGGAGAGGTAGTGTGATGAAGGGTTGATTGCAGTGGTTAGGCATGTGTAACGACCGGTGAGGCGGGTGAGGCAGGGTGTTGAAGAGTGAGGTGGGATGAGGCAAGGGTGTGCAGGTGATGTAAGGTGAGGCTGGGTGAGGTAGGGTATGAAAGATAGGCAGGGTGAGGCAAGCGTGGATGACAGTGGTTGTTGAAAGGTGAGGCATGGTGAGAGCAGGGTGAGGCAGGATGAGGGCAGGGGTGGATACAGGTGATGAAACGTGAGGCAGGATGATAAAGGCAGGTGGTGAAAGGTCGATGAAGGTTGAGCCTTGGTGGTGTAGGGTTATGAACGGTGATGCAGGGGCGATTAGGATGAGGGAGGGTGACGAAAGTTGATGAAAGTTGGGTCAGGGTGGTGAAAGGTGATGAAGGGTCATGATAGTTAGGCAGGGTGGTGAAAGGTGATTGCGGTGAGGCTGGTGTGTTGAAGGGTGAGTGAAAAGTGAGGCAGGGAGGTGATCAAGGTGAGACAAGGTGATGAGGATAGGAGGCACGAGGTGATGAAGATGAGGCAAGTGATGAAGAGTGATGAAAGGTGAGCAGGGTGGTGAAGAGTTATGAAAGGGTCATGAAAGGTGAGGCAGGGTGATGAAAGTTGATGCCGGTGCGCTGGGGGTTAAGAGTGATGAAAAAGTGAGGCATGGTGATCAAGGTGAGACATTGATGGAAGGATGAGGCAAGGTGAATGAGGATGAGGCAAGGGTATGAGAAGAGTGATGAAAGGTGAGAGCAGGGTGGTGAAGAATATGATGAATGGTCATGAACAGGTGAAGCAGAGTGATGAAGGGTGATGAAGGGTGGACACAAGTGAAAATGGTGAAAAAGTGTGATGCTGGGTGAACAGGGTGATGAACGGGTGATGAACGATGAGGCAGGTGATGAGGGTGATGAAGATGAGGCACAGGTGATTGAAGGGGCTGAAGATGAGGCAGGTTGATGAGGGTGGGCTGTAGTATGAGCAGGTGTGGTGAAGGGTGATGAAGGTGCGGCATGGTGGTGAAAGGGGTTGACAAAAGGTGATGGTAGGTGTGAAGGGTGATGAAAGATGAGGCAGGGTGATGAAGGTGTTGAAAGATTGAGGCGTCAGGTGATGAATGTGGTTGAAAGGTGATGTATGTGGTGAAGGGTGTTGAAAGGTGTTGAAAGGGTGACGTACTGGTGGTGCAAGGTGTTGAAAAGGTGAGCTATGGTGTTGCAAAGGTGTTGAAAAGTGACGGTAGGTGGTGGTGAAAGGTTTTGAAGAAAAGTATGTTTAGGGTGGTTGAAGGGTGAGGTAAAGGTGAGGTTGTGGGATTATTCTTAAACAGCATGGTTTGAAAGGTGACGTATGGTGGTGAAGGTGTTGAAAGGTGACGTATGGTGGTGAAGGTGTTGGAAAGGTGACGTAGTGTTGGTAGAACGTTTTGAAAGTTGATTATATGGTGTGGTGAAAGGTGTTGAAAGGTGGACGTATGTGTGTGAAAAGTGTTTGACAGGCTGATGTATGGTGTGTGAAGAGGTGTTAAAAGATGATGTATGGTGGTATTATGTGGCATGAAAGGTGCATGATTGTGGTGACGGGTATGAAAGGGTGGTGGCAGGGTATAATGGTTATGAAGTGAAAGTGAAAAAAAGATGGTTGTGAAGGTGAGTGCAGGGTGATGAAAGGTGATGAAAGGTGAGAATGGGGAGTGGTGAAGAGTGATGAGCAGGATGTAAGGTTGCAGGGTGGTCAAGGGTGATGAAGAGCGATGAAAGGTGAGATGGTGGTAAGAGTGATGAATGGTGAGATGAAGGTGATCTAGGGTGGTGAAAGTCTTGCCGGCTATGATGCGGCGATGAAAGGGTGCGCAGGGTGATAAGCGTGTGAACTGAGTCATGAAAGTGTTGATGCATGGAGGGGCTGATGAAGGGTGCTAGAAAGGTAGGCAAGCTGATGACCGGGATGAAAACTGAGTCAGGGTGTGAAGGGTGATTAAAGGTGTTGTATGAAGATTTGAGGACAAGGTGGGCATTGTACTGATGAGGGTGTGAAGTGAAGGTTAAGGCAAACGCATGATGACTGCGGGTGATGAAAGGTGAGGCAGTGCATGAACGGTGCTGAAAAGTGAGGCAGGGTGGGTGAAGGGTGATGAAGTTAGAGCAGAGGATTCTTAAACAAATGACATGCCGTGGCAACAGTGCTTAGTGGCGACGGTGTTGGTGATGTAATGGTAGTAATATGGTAATAATCAATACTAACAATCGTATTGATTATGCATATGCTAACAGCTATAGTGAAAGAAATTTATATTAATGGTACCTGATAACAAATGCAGCGTACACAAAATATTTAAAAAAAAAAAAAATATATCTATATATGATATATATATACATAAATGTAGAAGTAATAAAAATCAAATGAAATAGTATACAATATCAATAAAGAAACGATCATAATGATACTAATACGATCTAAGGGTAAAAAAAAAACACCAACAAAAACCAAGGGGAGATAAGGGAGTGGGAGGACAGAAGAACAAGAGGAGACGGAAAGTATGAATTATGGGAAGGATGGAATCTAATAGGTATATTAACAAATTATGAGTGCATATTGATATCGTTTTGAGAATAATTGTAACTGTAACCATATATAGTGATAGTGATGGCTATAAGGGGCTGGAAAAGTGGTAAGGCGAAACTATCAGGAAATATCGTAACGAATAATTATTATATTAATGATAGTATTAGTATAATAATAATTATATCAATGCTAGTAGTTAGTAGTAAATTACAAACAAACATAAGTATAGTGATAAAAAATGATAGTGACAGTAATAATAACTACAATGAAACAGTATTTGGTTGTAAGTGGTGTAATGATGGTAATGATGAAGACAGAGTAATGTTCAACAGTACACGATGATTATAGTACTGGCAGTAATAAAGGTATCAGTAATATTGGTGGTGAAAATGTTAGAGAGAAAGGAGCTGAAATGCTCCATGAAGACCGCAGACAGTACTATGTTGTGATGAGGAGAATAATGAGAGAGATAGCAGCAGGCTACGGGCAGCAAGGCAACACTAGCAAAACTGGTAGCAGTGGCTGGAAAGGAGATGCGGAACGATGACGGATAAAAGAGCTAGCATTTCTATTTATAAGACGAGGCGAGTGAGAGGAGAGAAGAGAGAGAGAGAGAGTGAGAGGGGAGAGAGAGCCAGAGAGAGAGATTCCACCGAGACAGGAGACAGACAGGACAGCAGGACAGACAGACAGAAAGAGAAGAAAGAAAGAGAGAGAGAGAGAGAGAGATAGAGGAGAGATGAGAACCACAGATTTTGTGCGTGTGTGTGGTGTGTGTGTGTGTGTGTGGTGTGTATATATAGTCATATATTATATCATATATATGTGTGTGTTGTGTGTGTGTGTGTGGGTGTGGTGTGTGTTTGTGTGTTTGTGTGTGTGTGTGTGTGTGTGTTGTGTGGTGTGTGTGTGTGTCCCATATAATGATACACCGCAACGCCAGTTTCTCCAGGGGCTCAACGGATTTCCTGAGTGACGGGAGCAGTACGGAAACGTATATGTTCGTCACAGATCAGACACAACAGTCGTTCAACAAGAATAGACCGAAATGGTGTCAGGAGTATTGACGAACACTCTTAGATCAGACACCTTGCTTGCAAAAGCGATACCCATTCAAACGGCCAATACATATGTGTTGAAAAACAAAGCAATGAATGTAAAAGCAAGAAGAATAGTCAAAAGTCACAAAATGTATGGCACAGAATGATAAAATGAAAAGAAAAAATCCATTACAAAGGATTCCCACACTTCAAAAATTATCCACTCACACGCAGCATCATAGCAGATCATACAAGAAAAGCCATCTATTCGTGTTTGGGGGGAGGGATAGGGGTTGACGGTAGAAAACAGAAAACGCAAAATTTCATGTATGAATGTCAGTCACCTAAACATGCGAGTTAGTGCTCGTTCTCTGTACAACACAACAAAAGGAAGTCCGTTGTTCCGAGAGGAGAGAGAGAGGAGAGAGAGGAGAGAGGAGAGAGAGAGAGAGAGAGAGAGAGAGAGGAGAGAGAGATCACACGAAGTGGGGGGGGGGGGGGGGGGGTAGAGATGCAAGGGATGGGGCTGGCTGGTAAAGAGAATACATGAAAACTTTCAGAGGTTTGAAACCAGAAAGTGAATCGATGTCCTTTTGTTCATCAATCGCTTTTAAAAACTCAAGACCTTTTTGCACGGGCTGTCGTGCGCAGTGCTGACGTATAGGCGAGGCTTGTGTGTGCGTGCGTGCGTGCGTGCGTGCGTGTGTGGTGTGTGTGTGTGTGTGTTTGTGTGGTGTGTGTTTGTGAGGTCTCTAGGTGTGCATGGTTTGGTGCCTTTGTCTTCTATGGTGGAGTTTATGTGTCTGTGCATCTGTATGTTTGTTGTATTGTCTGTCTTCTCTGGTGGTGTTCTGTATTTCGTGCGTTTTGTCTTTTCTGGCAGTTGTATAGTAGAAAGAAACTCGTGGAGAGCGTGGCAGCAGACAGTCCTCAGAAGAGACGCCCCCTTCAAGCAAGTGTTTCGGCCCTTAACTCCTGACACTCTAGGGGTAGGGCCACACCGGTTTCATGAGTCCGGATGTCCCCCTGCTGCCCCTTTTTTCCTATCTTGGGACGAGCCATGGCTGGGATTCGAACCCATGACCCTTTTTCCTCACTTCAAACCAGGTTTGCATTTGGGGGCAGAAGTCATCTGTAGATCTCAGAACGAAGCTGATCCTGAGAGGGGCCATGAGCCTGATGTCATTTTCATGTGAGACTTCTTTGGAGTGCATTCTCCCATTTCTCCTGATCTTGAGACTTTCTTTTTGCAGAATCCATCGCCTCTTTGAACTTTCCATTTTCTGCCCATGTCTTCAGCTGGGGCTTTGATTGCTTCTCTAACCACCTTGCCTCCTTGAGTCTCCAGCATGCTTTGAAGTCTGATCTTCCCTGCTTTGTATTCCTCCAGGATGGATTTCAGTGGTAGTTTTCAGCTTTGCTTGGCGACAGTACAGCGCTATGTCAGTGAGGACAGAGTGGGACACCAAGCCATTTCCTTGTGAACTTGTTGATTTGTGCAGATGTCGTATATCATCAGAGGCCATAGGAGCTTTGGTATCAGCATGAACTGCAGACACCAGACCTTGTATTTGCCAGGGAGCCCACACTGGTCAATGGTCTCCAAGCCTTCTTCCGACATCTGTTTGGTTTCTTTTGCTCTTTGTGTGTCTTTCAGCGTATCATCATACCATCTTCCAAGGCTCTTGACTGGCTCTTCTGTGACTGTGGACTGTTGGATGGCCTGGTTGGCAACACTGAAGACCACAGATTCGGCCACTTTTCCTTTCCTCAGTGAGAGACTTCCGTGATTTCTTTGGCTTGAACTTCATTCTGGATGAAGCAACTATGTCGTCCAGCCTCTCCAGCACATGACGTGTCTCGTCTTCTCTGGATGAAATCACTGTAGTGTCATCCATGAAGGCCTTGAGAGGGGGCATCTTGTATCCATCGCCAAGGTCTGTTCTGCTTTCAAGATGACTTCCATTGCCAACACGAAACAGTATTGGGGGAAATTGCACAGCCCATTGGAATGCCCACTTCCAAGTTGATCCAATCTGTTGTGTACTCCTTGGGAGAGAACCGCATTGAGAAGCCATTGAAGTACTTCTTGAGCATGTCGCGGATGTTCTTTGGCACATGGTACATCTCAAGAGCCAGCTGTATCATCTCATGGGGTACAGATCCATACGCGTCAAGCCACACTACGTCCAGGTTTCTCTTTTCTGTTTTGCTCTTTGGATTGCATCCCAGATCGTTGTGGCGTGTTCTACACAGCCAGCCACGCACGGGATGCCACCTTTCTGGACTGATACATCCAAATACTTGTTTTCCATGAGGTACTTGTCAGCCTTGCCGCCATGACAGAGAAGAAGATTTTCCCTTCGACGTTCAGTAGTAGATATATTGGCCTGAACTGGCTGATGTCACTTGGTATATGTTTTGCATTTGTTTGTCTTCGCTGGTGGCGTTGTATGTTTTGTGCATCTGTCTGTCTTCTCTGGTTGTGTACATTTTGTGCGTTTGCCTTTTCTGGCGGTGTTGTATTTTTTGGGTGCATCTGTCTGTCTATTCTGGTGGTAGGTGTGTGTTTGCATGCATCTGTCTCTTCCCTCCGGTGGTGATGTATGTTTTGAGCATTTGTATGTCTTCTTTGATGGAGGTGTACGTTTTGTGTATCTGTCTGTCTTCTCTGGAAGTGTTGTATGTTTTGTGCGTTTGTCTGTAGTCTGTGGAGTGTCGTATGTTTTTGCTCGCAGTTTGTCTGTTTGCTATCGTGGTATTGTAGGTTCCATGCATTTTTTGTTTGTCTTCTGTGGTGGTGCTGTATGGTTCAGCATTTATCCGTCTACCGTAGTGCCCTCTTTTGGATAGTCAGAATTCAGTTTAGTGATCTGTCACACACTTCTGGGTATTGAAATCAAATAATGTGCACCAGCCGTGAATTACCCATTTCCATTGAAAAAACAAAAAGAG
>JADBJO010016001.1:20000-27500 GCA_016801955.1 Conus betulinus | reverse complement strand
TATACACATAAAAACATTCACATGTTAGCCTCGGGAGCTGTACAATGCACTGTAGCGATTTGGAATCCATGTCTTTACGAGACCAATCCACGACCGTCACCAGGTACCATCGACTGCCCAGTCACACGACAGATAGTTCTGATGTCATTTATTTTCACAACACATAGTTCTGATGTCATTCTCGTTTTCTCAACAGATAGTTCTGATGTCATTAATTTTCACAACATATACTTTGATGTCATTCATTTTCTCAACAGAGTTTCGATGTTCATTTTCACAATAGATAGTTCTGATGTCATTCATTTTCTCAACAGATAGTTCTGATGTCATTCATTTTCTCAACAGATTTTCACAATAGATAGCTTGGATGTCATTCATTTTCTCAACAGATAGTTCTGATGTCATTCATTTTCACAACAGATAGTTTGATGTCATTCATTTTCACACCAGATAGTTTGTTGTCATTTATTTTCACAACAGATAGTTTGATGTCATTCGTTTTCACAACAGATAGGTTGGATTCTTTTCTCAACAGATAATTCTGATGTCATTCATCTTTACAACAGACAGTTTAATGTCATTCATGGAAAATGCCTGTGATTTTGTCTGTCTGTCGTGATCTCCCTTGCTTTTCACGTGTCATGGTCCTGAGGGACATGCGTCACCTCCCACGACTGCCAAACCACTCACAGACACAAATACACACCACCAGAACGTTTGACACAGATATCATCAGTTTGTGTGCTGGTCCGTCCGAGTGTCACAGACATAGCAGAAGTACTGCTTACCTCTCTTGTAATTGGAGCACTATTTCTTCCTATGGCACAAATCATATTTTCCTCATACATAAGGAGAGGACAGTGAATTTCCTGGCCCCACCCCCCCCTTCACCCCCCCCCCCCCCCCCCCCTTTTCTTACTTTCTTTACCCTTCCACCCCTGAACCATTTCGTTTTGACACCCCCTCCTCACTTCGTTTTTGCCCCCCCCCCCCCCCCCCCCCCCCCCCTTCAATTTCTTAAAACTATGCTGGCCTTCAGAGATACTTGCATCCTCCCCTCTGTTAGGTGTGACCGAAGTTGTAATGGATACATGCAGCAACTACTATCATAACAACTGATGAATGGACTTTATGTGTTGGATCTGTTAGAATATGTATATCTTAGTCTCGAGTCAGAAAAAAATCTTGATGTGTTACACTTTATCATGATGGCATTGTGTGTGTGTGTGTGTGTGTGTGTGTGTGTGTGTGTGTGTGTGTGTGTGTGTGTGTGTGCATGTGCGTGTGTGTGTGTGTGTGTGTGTGTGTGTGTGTGTGTGTGTGTGTGTGTGTGTTGTTTTTGCTGGGTGGTGCATACTTGACTGTGTATGTGTGTGTGGAAGGAACAATAGAAAAGTAAAAGTGTAAAATGGATGGTAGCACCAATGGTGTGATGGCTTATTGTTTTTCGAATGTGCAGATTCCTGATGAAGGCTGAAAAGCCGAAATTTGAAAATGGAATAAAATGGAAGAAACAGGCACGGGCATGTGGATTTCTTTACTTATTATCATTATATTCCCACATGGAACTATCCTTGCCCCTTCTACTGCTAGGTGCAGAGTAAGACATATAACAGGGTTTTCTGAAAACTACACACACACACACACACACACACACACACACACGCACAAAGATATGGCAAACACACATTTGCGCTCACTTGCCTGTGCACACACACACATATATCATACTCAAACATAACCCATAGTAGTACACATTTATCAATGCATGTATATCATGCATGTCAGGCACAATCCATATTCCTACTCAGCAGTCCACGTTCTGCTTGGCGTAATACTTGAACTTGGCAAGGACACTGTGACGTCAACGTAAATTATGACGTCAACTTGAAATGACATAGGAACATGACGAAAATAATAATTTTGAACGGGACAAGGGAGCAAGAACTAACGGTCAAGGCTTTGGTGTCCAGCCTGCTTTAATTTGTTTTAATCGTCGTTTTCTCCGTAGTGTAGTGATATTATGTGAAGGAGCTGACTTTAAAGTCAGTAGTGCGTCGAAGTTCATTGAAGTTCATTGTGTGCGTGCGTGTGTGTGTGTGTGTGTGTGTGTGTGTGTGTGTGTGTGTGTGTGTGACTGCGTGCGTACGTGTGTGTAATTGTGTATGCGCGTTGCGTGTGAGAGCGAAATATGTACCGGGAAATTTATTTGTTATAAAAATGTTGTGAATGCTGTGTCGCCGAGTGTGACTTAAAACTCCTGCAAGAGTATTTATGTGCTCTAATTGTACCACCACATGTGTGTCGGTGGGCTGAATTTATTGATGTGAACACTAATATTATTAATACACGGAGAAGGTAATCTTTGTTTTAAATCAACAATACATCTCTAAGTTTATTGTGTTCTATGGGACTTTGCTGAAATCGTGTTCGCTGGAGATTCAATATTGTTACTGTGCTTTATGAATCTGCGGTTCTTATGCTATGGATTACTGTGCCTTGTGAATCTGCAGTTTCTTCTATGGTTTACTGTGTCTTGTGAATCTGCGGTTCTTCTACATCAATTGTGTTTGTGAACGGCTGCGCTTACCGTGTGGGGACCTTGGTTATCCTTCTTTGTCTTCTTTTAGTGCTGTAGACTATATATATATATATATATATATATATATATATATATATATATATATATATATATCCAAAAAGAAAAAAGACACAAGGACAACAAGCTGTCGTGGTTGTAAATGAAATTTTCGGCTTTATTTGCCTTCGTCAGCAGCACATGACATCCTCCCTGAGTGCCAGCAGGTAAAGTATATATATACTAGCTTACCCGCGTTAATGTAGTTTGTACCCACTCCCGCCCCATTCTCCCACTCTTGTCTCATAGAACAGCCCAGCAAGTGGTCTTTTAAGCGTCGCAGCAAGTCTATTAAAGATATAAAAGGCAATTCTGTCTGTCTGTCTGTCTGTCTGTCTGTATGTTTGTTCCTCCATGGTGCCTAAACCGCTGGATGGATCTTCACCATATTTAGCATGCATCTTCACTTAACCAATAAAAAGGTCTTGAAGGGGCCCAATTTTCAAAAAAGGGGGTAGTTTAAAATAAATAATAAATAAACATTTCTACCCTTGCGCCAACAGGGATTCACGCTGAATGAAGTTTTCACACACACACACACACACACACACACACACACACACACACACACATATTTCTACCCTTGCGCCAACAGGGATTCACGCTGTTGACATAATTACGTAATTACTAATTACGTAATCACTAACAATGATACGTCATTGTAAGTAATTACGTCATTATCATTTTTTTTTTTCCCAAGACGTCATTTGTATATGACAACGACATTTAGCGTGAATCCATGGCTGCAAGGTGCTCCTGTGTTTCCTCTTCAGTCTCACTGTGTAAGCTTGCAGCCCGCCTTTGTCTTTCTGCCCCGTTGTCCCGCTCCCGTCAGTCATCATCCCGCTCCCATTCTCTACCCCCTTCCCCGCCCTACTGTCCCTTCGTGCTCCGCGTGTGTGTGTGTGTGTGTGCGACAACTTCATTTCAGCGTGAATCCCTGTTGGCGCAAGGGTAGAATGTGTGTGTGAGAACGTCATTCAGCGTGAATCCCTGTTGGCGCAAGGGTAGAAATGTTTATTTATTATATTTATTTATTTTAAACTACCCCCTTTTTTGAAAATCGGGCCCCGTCAAGACCTTTTTATTGGTTAAGTGAAGATGCATGCCAATATGGTGAAGATCCATCCAGCGGTTTAGGCACGGTGGAGGAACAAACATGCATACAGACACAGACAGACAGACAGACAGACAGAATTGCCTTTTATACATATACATATATATATATATATATATATATATATATATATATATATATATATACGGCGCCGGCGAGATCTGTGAGTTATATCAAGATATGTAATATGATACGCTGATATCTGACGATTGAAGTGTCTTATGTATTGATGTCTTAATTGACGTGAATTGATCTGTCATGCTATGTAGTGGCATGTACTGATTTTATAACAATTCATATTGATGGTTCAGGCGCGCATATTAAAAAAAAAAAATCTAAGTCGTGTGTTGCCTGGCTATCCATGTGTGGATGTGTGTTGGGGAAACGTCGTACACGCACCCAAAAGTGAGCGAGAGTCAGACAAAAAAAAACGCATTGCACACCATCCTTAACAGACACTTTATTCAGCCTAGCTTGTGATGCAGCTTTCTTCGTCGTTTTTAAAACCCTCAGCATCGTCGACTTAGACAAAGTCAGTGTGATACATGTTGACAACGCAGATCTGAGACGAAAAGAAACCAAATCAGACTCGGATTAGGCCAAGTTCACGCATTATTGGTTGCACAGAATGAAAAAAATATTCAGGAATATGGGTTTTGCGTAACACATGGAAAAAAACGATGATTGTACACCCAACTAATATCATTACAAAAGCTTTGTGATTAAACACCACTATATTGAAACATGAGTGTCCCCCAGTAATAGACAATGACTACTTCCCAGTACTTCATGGATACGTAGAGGCAGCAGTTAAGTCCTTGAAACTGGGAAGATCAACAATACAAGCAGAGTTAGTGAAGGACGGAGCAGATAGGATGATAACTGCCCTCACAATCATTTGTTACAAGATCTGGTGAACTGGTGAGCGGCCAACTTCATGGACCCAATGCCTGATCATCACTCTCCCCAAGATAGTCAACTTCCAACTTTGCCAAAATTACCAAACCATCAGTCTGATCAGTCACCCAAGCAAGATGATGCTGAAGATACTTTTGAACAGGCTGAAGCCACAAGCAGAGAAGATCATTGCTGAAGAACAGGTAGGATTTAGAGCAGGTCACAGTAATACCGAACAGATGTTTAACTTGAGGATCATGTGTAAAAGATGTCATCAACACCAGTACCATACTTTTGTAGATTTCAGAAAAGGCTTCGACAGGGTGTGGCATGCATCCTTATGGGCGACCCATGAGACTGTGCAACTTCAGAACCAACCTGATCAGGACCATAGAATGCCTCTACGATAAGGCCACCAGTGCAGTCTTCCACAATGGCACTACAGGAGACTGGTCAAAAACAATTGTTGGAGTGAGCAAGGCTGTTTACTCTCACCCACTCTTTACAACACGTACTCGAGAGAATTATGGCTGATGCACTGGAGGGACATCAAGGCTCAGTAAGTGTTGGTGGCAGGATAGTAACAAGCCTACACTCTGCCGAAAAGACAAAGCAGCGAAAAGACAAAACTGATGACCAACAACACAAACGGCTCGGCACTAACATTGCTATCAAGGGATAAAAGCTAGAGACAGTTCACAGCTTCATGGGCCTTGGGGCAATGGTTTCAGAGGAAGGGTTCAAAAACCTGAAGTGTTCTCCAGAGTTGTGCTAATAACAGCAGCGCTAGCTGGACTAAGAACCATCGGGAATGACAGAAACACCACAATCAGTTCTAAGATCAGACTGACTAGTCGTTGCCGTATTTCTCCATGCCTGTAAGACATGGACTCTGACAGCTGAACTTGAGAGAAAGATTCAGGCATTAGAGGCGAGATGCTTCCACAAGTTCCTTGGCATCTTATGCAAAGACTACATTACCAACTTGGAGGTCCAGACCAGGGGAAAGAAGACCATTTGACCATACAAAGACCTGTTGTCCACATTAAAAAGAAAGAATAGGAGATGGTATAGTCATGTATTAAGATCAACAGGACCTGCCAAAACCATTCTACAAGGAACAGTCCAAGGAGGCAGAAGGAGAGGAAGACAGAGAAAGGAATGGGAGGACATCAGTAAATGGAATGGACTGGCCTCACACCAAAACACTGTCTAAGAGCCTTTGAAAACCGGGGGAAATGGAGAACGCTGGCTGTGAAGTCTTCTGTTGCACCCTAACAGTCTACAAGACTCCGGGATATAGGTGAAAGAGAAGGTGAAGGAGGAGAAGGTGAAGGTGATGTTCAAACCTACAATTTATAATCAGTCCAGCACCTAGAAAATATTATCGAACCTCGTTTCGATTCCCCAGTATGCTTCTTCATATTATACCTTATTATTAGCAAGTTTTGAAAAATGGGGAGCGCTGAATTCTAGGATAGATATCTTGTTTCACGAGTGAAATCAATAAAGTCTAATTTTTAGTGCCCCTGTAAAAGTCATGGCTTGTCGCAAAGAATACACAATGCAATACGTTAGTGGAAGGTTTCCTGATACAAGGCATTTTTGTTTTAACGAATATTCCGGTAGTTTCGAAAAATCTAGTATGTGTTTACGCCATGAATGCAAGTTCTCTCCAGAAATGTTCCTCGCTGATTAAAAAAAAAAAAAAAACAAAAACAAAAACAAAAAAAAAAAAAACCTAGAAATATGATTTTCAGTAACACCCCAATTTTCCAAAGGCATGTCACTCATTATTTTTTTCAAAAACCATTTAGACAGCTTTTTGGCTTCTTTGTCATCCTTATGTAATATCTTGCCATTAACGTGAACCCTGGTCGGTACAGAATTTATTCTTTTTACAGGGTACCGGGTCTGTAATTTCCTTGTGAAGAAGTACAGCTTCAACTCATTGGTGGTATTCTTCCTTTCTCATGGGATCTGGACACTATCAGCTGATTAAGCGAAAACCTGGCGTTCAACAATAGATACAATATATTCTTAAGACAGGCATTGTACATCTCATTGGAGAAAATACAGGACAAAGATATTTTCGATGAAAATGCAGATACTGTGTACGTCATAGAAGGAATTTGGGACAAAGACTTTTTCAAATGCTTAATGCATGCTCCGCGCATCCCATAGAGGGAATAATTATAGAACAAAGACTTTTACGATGCTCAAGACAGACTTTGTGCACGTCATAGACAGACAGTGCACATCCTACAAAAGGAATTTAGGACAAAAGCTATTGATAACACTTAAGACGTGAATCGTGTAATTCATATCTTCTTCTTCTTTGTTGACTCAGACAGGAACCCCAGAGGCACTGACGAAGGCTGCTGTATGGTGGAAGCCCTCCAGTGATCCATAGAGCTTTTCCCTCATCAGTGTGTTGGCAGGCCAGGTCTCTGCTCTAAGCTTTTCATGTGCGGGACAGTCCTGCAGGAAGTGTTCCACTGTCATTGGGGCTGTACCCCATGGGCAACATGAAGACTCGTGGATGTGGAATTTTTGTGAACATGTAATGTCTCAGTCTGGTGGAGTGCCCTGTCCTCAGTCTCACAAAGCCCACTTGCTGATCTGGGCAGCAGGTAGTATGCATCCTTCTTGTTGAATCCAGGTGCTGCTTAAGCCATCTCCTTTTCTTGTGTTATAGCAGTTAGCATGAGGACAATGAATGAAAGATACATCAAGACATCAGCCCTCTTCTAACAAAATGGATGTATGGATCTAAACATTTTTTAACTCATTGAAGTACGCACACCAAACATTTACTTACACATAAAAGGACGCAAATCTATCATAC
>JADBJO010016001.1:0-15000 GCA_016801955.1 Conus betulinus | reverse complement strand
TTTAAGCAGCGATTGAGAGATTGCAAAAGGCAAAATGTGAGCGAGCACCTGAATAACTGAACGTTTTTAATGCTGCTTACAACATGTTCTGTGACCCTTTACCTTGTGTACAGAAATATTTATCCTTAGACATTGATAGACAATTGAAATATATCATGACAACATTTCGTTTTTGTACCTCCGCCTTCAAGGTGCATCTGTATAGATACAGGAGGCATGAAACACAAAATCTATTATGCCCATTATGTAATGCGTCTGCTGAAAATGAAATACATTTCGCATTGTGCGGTCCCGTCTTACACAGTTTAATGAAACAGTATATTGTCTCTAATTGTTACAAAATTCCTATGACCTTCCGTTTATGTTTTTTAATGTCTCTTAATAACAGCGAACCGTAAGGAAACTTTGCATCTTTTTACATCAGGCTTCAAGGAGAAGCGGTCAGAAGCCGTGATAAACTGGTGATGGGAATGATCCTCGCAGAAGTTTTATCTTTTCCTTTCATGAGGTTAGTTTTCTGTTCAATTTCTTAGTTTTATCCACCTAGTGGCGAATATCATATGAGTAAAAAGCCCTTGTAGATTAGTTAGTAGTTAATCGTAATCAATCCTGAATCAGTACCCACCATAGCAAATAGAGCACATGCAGATTAGTTAGTAGTTAATCGTAATCTATCCTGAATCAGTACCCACCATAGCTAATAGAGCACATGCAAGTACGTTCTACCACAATTTTGTCTGGCGGCATGTCAGTAAGCAAAGAATGTGTGGTTAATGAAACGTATGAAGGTGAACTTTGCAAAAGGCACCGGAAGGAGGTGTGAACGTGCCTCACTTGCCGGTGCCTCCTGCAGCATGAGGACGGTGCCTCCCCTCAGGCGAAGCCATCTGGGACACGACAGCGTGTCTATGCTTTCAAACAGCGCGGGGCTGAGTGGGTGGAGAACACTGTTGTAGTCTCACCAACGTTCCAACGGTTTAGTGATCTTGTGAGTTCAGTATTTCCGCACATAAAATCAGTCCCGATTTTAAAAGAAACGAACATATTAGTAAAATAACTGCAGTTCTCAGTGGTTGTGTCAGATGTTGGAAACATGCCTCGGAATGATGGCAGAGAAAAAAGGCGGTATCCAACGATGAATTCAACGTCGTATGCTTTGTACTTGCAGTGAATGCACCGGTAAATAAAGTGTTCAAGTTTCCTGTCCTGTTGGTCATGTTTAGCTGTCGTGTTCAGAAGCCAAGTTTGGATATAACTGTATGATCCACTGGGCCAAGTTGTTATCAGACAATACTATCATAAGGTGGATAACCCCAGTAGGTGTGTGTGTGGTGTGTGCGTGTGTGTATGTGTGCGTGCGTGCGTGCGTGCGTGCGCGCGTGTGCGTGCGTGCGTGCGTGCGTGCGTGCGTGCGTGCGTGCGTGCGTGCGTGCGTGCGTGCGTGCGTGCGTGCGTGCGCGCGTGCGCGTGCGCGTGCGTGTGCGTGCGTGCGTGCGTGTGTGTGTGTGTGTTTTAGGATAGAGTTACTAGGGTGAGAGAGGGTGATAAAGGGGGGACACGACCTAACACCATACGTATACTAAAAAAAAAAAAAAAACTATAGTAAGATGGACAGCGAAAACGGCCATTTTTCAGTTCAGGTGCTAGCCAGATTCGATATTGTTACTGTCCACCTTGTGCCCGGCCCCTGATCCCATCTACTGTGTACTTGAGTTGCTGATGCTGATCCTCACCCATCATCGCCGGTGCTCCTAGCACCTCCAACTCGCAGATGTTGAGCGGTTCTGTGGCTGAATTCTGCACCAAAGTGACGTAGCGCCCCACAACTGGCTGAGAGCAATTGAGGGTGACTGTGGCGCCTTGGGGAACCGGTTCTGTACGATTTGCACGCACACAAGACTGGAATCCTGGCGGCTGCTGGTAGGACTGAGTATGTCACGGTCAACGATGATGTCGATGTTGGCTAAACGTTCACCTGTAAACGAGATAACATTGTTGATGCGAGTCCAGCAAGTCACTGTCTTTGGGTTCAGGAAGGGTCATGGCCACTCCCTCTGAACTCAACCAAGATCTCTTTGTACGAATTCACGTGTGGTTCTAACCCACGAACCTCCATCCACATGGGCAGTCCTGTGCCACCTTCAGTTCCCCAAGTCCTGTCATCAGGGTGTTTGCTGTCAAAGCACAGCAGAATGCAGTTCCGCATTCCACATCATTGAATAGCACTACAAGTGCGCGCGCACGCGAGCACACACACACACACACACACACACACACACACACACACACACACACACACACACACACTTACCCACTTATCCATTCACACACACACACACACACACACACACACACACACACACACACACTTTAAAATTCGTTCATCTTTACCCCTAATCGAGGCATAGAAGATACAATGCCTGCAGCATGTTTTCAACAAGATAAACAACAAAACTAAGCACACACACACACACACACACACACACACACACACACACACACACACACACACACACGCACGCACGCACGCACGTCTGTTCGCTCGCTTCTGGGTACCGAGCTAATGATTTATAACTTAACAAACACACGTATCTTAGTATGATCTACTGATTTTGTTTAAGTCTACATTAAAAAAAAAACAAAAAACAAAAAACAACAACAAAAAATCGGTCCCAAACGTTTTTTCTTTTATATACCGATTATCTGTTCCATGATCGAACGTGATATCACAGTCAGCATTGCAAAATGCAATGTATTCACGATTCAAAAGAAGTCTGCTTGCTGTCTTGTCTGGAATGTGATCTTCCCAAACTGTAAACACAGTCGCTATAGATTCACCTGTTGCTGTCTAATCTTTCGGTCTGCATTGATAACTTTACGTGTACATTTCACGGCTTTGGGATTATTGATACGTCTATAACCATCGGTCTGATATTCTTTCTAGAGTAACGTCAGAATAAGTTGTTTTTTTTTTCTTGTCGCATGCACTGCTCAGTCCAGTCATGAAATTCTGGCCTGTCTCTATTCGGACGAGAAACATTAATCATCAAGTAACTGGCAACCCTGGAATGTATAGACACTCCCGACCTTACCCCCCTTCCCCCTCCATTTCACCTTGAAAACTCTGGATAACTCCACCTTGAAGGAAAGCTGCTTTTTGTTAAATAGTAAGGCCAAATGATGTGAGATATGTGCCTCTTTGTCAGTATAGTGAACATTAAAGAACGATTTTCGTCCAATTGAGGTAACTCCGTTCTCTTTTTTGTTTTGTTTTGTTTTTTTTTTTTTTCTCTCAGGAAAGCAACACACGGTAGAAAGACGACTTATGTGAAAGAGAGCGAATGCCGAAAGTCGAAGCCACCAGAATTCCAAGTTTAGTGTGAACGCTCGTCAAAAATCAGATTCAAGACTATTAGGTGGGATGGGACAGCATGTTTCTGTTGCTATCATCATCTCGGTCCTTGCTGCTCGCTGCAGGAAGCATTATTCTTTTGACCAGAGCTCTTGGTATCAGCAATCCCCACTGGACACAACCCGGTCAGAGATTTTCTCTTCAGAATCCATGGCGTGCTGCCCTAATCCCTCCCGAGCAGTGAGATCCAGTGTCAACCCTTGTATTAAAAAAAACTACATCACTTGCAATCATGTTAAATCCCATCGCATTCTTTGCTGCTGTGCCATTGTTCCTCCCCCTTCTCCCTCCCTTCCCCTCCCTCTCGACCCCCACCCCCACCTCCCTCAAAAAGACATATGTACTATTTGTAATCATCATCCCTGAAGACAGAATGTCGCTACATTCATAATGCGATTAAAAAAACATTACCTTAGCAAACTTCTTTGGTGAGAGAGAAGGAAGAAGATGAAGGAGGATGAGGAGAACGATGAGGAGGAGCAGGAGGAAGAGGAGGAGGAGGGGAGAGAAGAAGAAGAAGAAGAAAGAAGAAGAAGAAGAAGAAGAAGAAGAAGAAGAAGAAGAAGAAGAAGAAGAAAAAAAGAAGAAGAAGAAGAAGAAAGAAGAAGAAAACAACAACAACAACAAACAACAACAACGACAACAATTAAGGAGAAGAAGACAAGCACGAAGCTAAGAAGAAGAAGAAGAAGAAGAAGATGAGGAGAAGAAGAAGAAGAAGAAGAAGATGATGATGATGATGATGATGATGATGATGATGATGATGATGATGATGACGATGTTGATGGAGAGAGAGAGAGAGAGAGAGAGAGAGAGAGAGAGAGAGAGAGAGAGAGAGAGAGAGAGAGAGAGATTATCTTGAAAATGGCCCAGCCGACGGCAAAGGGCCATGCCGGGGCTGTCACCCTGTTGATGTAAATTCTCAAAATAGATTTTGAAAAAACATACACGCACAACCCATTAAAACACATTCTATAAACACACCATTCTTCCCCAAAATCATAGAAGAAAAATATTAATCTAGTAAAGAAATTCAAAATTCACATCAGTTGGGACATCTCTAAACAAAATGTCCATGAAGCCTGCTACACAGTAATTATGTCTGACATCATGTAAGTCCCCAACACTCTATGAACACGTGTTTTATGATGAATGGCACGTCACATGGAATGCACTGTGAGGCTTCTTCCTTAGAAACAGTGGAATAGGTGTAAAGGAATTGGCACAGGACTGTTTCTTCTTTTAAAGCCATGCGTGGAACATAGTAAAAATTCTTTTCAACGGATGTGGGAACTTGTTATCCATCTGTAAGTTCCATTCCTCTTACCAGAGGCCTGGACTTTCAGGTTTGGATCGGTGTAAGGGACAGAGAACCTGCTCAACTCCCTGTAGCACTCTTGACAAGGTGATCAACTACCTCATTGCCTTGAATGCCCACATGACCTGAATCCCAAGCCAAAACTATGTTGTATCCATCAGATTTCAGACACGAGTATAGTTCGAACAATTTCAGCAGCTCAGGGTGCTTAGGGCTACAGCCAGCAATGGTTTTCAAAGCAGAGACAGAGTCCGTCTGAATGAGGAAATCATGTTTCGATTTAGGTACTATTTCAAGACTTGGGACCAAGGCTGTCAACTCAGCAGTGTATATGGAGTGTCGCCTGGAATGCCTTCAGACCATCTCTGAGATGGAGCGGTTGTGCAAAACACAACAGAGGTCACCCCTTCTTCAGATTTGGAGCCATCAGTAAATAGTCTTTTGAAAGATGGACGTTTCGAAACAGAGTTCAGCAAAAAAAAAATGAAGTATGCCAAATAGATGATGGTGTCTTTACAATACGAGACCACAATAAAGCAGATCTTCAGGGTGAGAAAAGTTTCTCATGGATCGCAAGCAAGCTTGGGGCGAATGTCTGAACTGTTCCAATAGCAAGAATACGAACTCCTAAGGGTGGAATTGAACTAGGGTGGTCTTCAAATTTCTTGAAGAACTTTGGGTCACACACACACACACACACACACACACACACACACACACACACACATGACTAGCACCAAGAACTGTGAGATTTGGTTCAGTTAATGCAATACCCAGTGAATCCCTACACATACACAACAGCGAGTTGGGTACGAGTGGATAATTCATGCTATCCAGTTCTAACTCCTGTTCCATTCCCTGGAAACTACCCATTGTACCTACATCCCAGGTCTTCCAACAATCCAGGACTGATGCTTCAAGTGCTTACTTCGAACCGTGGCCAACAAGGTGCCAACCGACTAATAGCTTGAAGCCTTCCCGAAGGTGTTCACCCCCTCAGGCCAAGCAAATCTGAATGGTAATCATGACGCATTTCAGACCGACCGTCAATGAGCCGAGACGGTCACATGCTGTGATTGCCTTTCCTCAAGCGCACTTGACACCAGCAAATAGCCGTTGGTGGAGGCTAGATGCCGTCCTCGCCCACGGCTGGCCGTTTGGTATGTACTTGTTACTACCCTCCTGGACATGCGAATCACTTCCCAGTAACTCTCCCCCTCCTTCAGCATCCACCTCGAGGTAGCCCTACTGGTGATGCTGGAGTTTGCACAGCTGAAGGATCCAAGGAACTAATCTCAACATTGGCAAAATTACCCTTACATTGCTTAAAGGACTGGAGAACATTCAGCTGACTTGTTACAGTCTGTGATAATGTTCAGCTGGTTTGCGTTCATTTGTAATGATGTTAACATTCAGAGATAGATCAAGTGTTTTGGGCATTTTGCACTTTGCTAGATGCAGTTAGAATACTGTTTTTTTTAACAGTTTATGAGAATGTCTGTAAGGCAGCACCTGGACTTCGGACAACTTCTCTTCGATAAACTATTTTTGAATACGTCCTACAAAGAGGTCCCAGGTAGCTTCTGGATAATTGAGTTGCTGCGATTAACTGCAGCTTTCTTTACTCTCATATTTAAAAAAAAAAATCTTCTTCCATAAAGATTGTCATGAGTGTGCTATTAACAGTCTAGGACCAGAGAGGGATCGCATACTGAAACATCTAGACACGAAAATGTACCTACTACCAGCCGCTGTGGCGAAGTGGTTAGCATCACGGACTTCCAGCTGGGAGGTCGTGGGTTTGAATCCCATCAGAGTCATGTGGGTTTTTCTGCCCCGACCAGCTCCTACCCAGAGTTGAGTTTGCTGCGGACTCAGTTGGGAAGACTGGGACCATACAGTCGAGTTTCATCCACTTAATGGATGCATTTCTGAGAGTGTTGCTCAAATTTCCTGGCCAACACTGCAGGTGCCTGTATCTCTTGGGCCTGGTTGATGCCGGGATATATTATGAAAGGAAGCGTAGAGTACAGCCCTGTCATGTAGTCTCAGACCAAAATGGAAATCCGTAGCATCATCTTAATCATCATTCTCATCGATCAGCATAAAAAAAATGTCTCAAATTGTGTGGCCCTTCATGCCCTGCTCTCATGGTGACCTCAATTTCGATGTCCTCTCCATGTCTGTGGCCTTGGTTTGGTTCCGTTGGGGTCACCGGTATCGGCGAGTCCATGGGGGCTGTCGTTTGAGGGACGTGGTGGCACCCTCTGGAGGGAGAGCTCACTCACACTGGCTCCGCGACTAAGCAATTATGTCATCAGTAGGGGGCTTAGTAGGTGGCGTCCTGCATATGTTAGATCAGAACAGGCACCACTGAACACCACCGAAGTGACTCGGCAGCAGTGCAGTGTCTCCCCCCCGGTGAGTTGCCTCTGGATGACTTGACATTGACTGCTCTCTGTGGATTGCCGTGCCGGGCTGCGGTGGGGCCGACCGGGCTGTGGCTGTGGATGGGGTGTTGGAATGAGTGGCGTGGGTACACTGACTCTGAAGTGGCGCAGAGGTTGGGACAGCCAAAAAAAAAAAGAAAGAAAATGTACCAATTGAAGAATGGAGATATGTTGAAGATTGATCCTTTAGAAAACGAAATCCTGCTCTGAAAAGACATTTTCAAGAAGCAGACCTTTGGATGAAGAAATCACATTATCACAATGCCCATTAGAATTGCCCAACAGCAAGAAAAAGGTCATAGAAGTTCTTCATTCAGGCTAATTAGCTCTTGTTCACTAACAATTGCAGATGGAAATAAATATAAGAATAAACTGTTATCGTTTAATGCAAAGCAATTCTAGCAAGTAAAGCACGATGAGGAGCATTCAAATCAATAGAATTGAACAAGAGATTTTGTTACTGAGTAACCAAGCTCCTCTCATTATGCCATTTCCAGAGGGTTGTGCTGGTATGGGAGAATATGTGAAAGCCAAAAAGGGTTAAAGATAGTTGACTGGGAGGGGACTGAAATAGCTCAGTTGGTAGAGCGCCAGACTTGTGATCCTGGGTTGTTGTGGGGTCGAATTTCGGTACATGGGAATTTTCCCCTCGGAGTTAACATTGGTTCTGTCTCCATTCCCCATACAGTCCTTCGAATGAGACTACAAACTGAGGTTCCATGTGTGAACGCACGCACAACATCTTGCACACACGTAAAATCCCATCACCAACTTTAAGGCCTTGAATCCTGTTCCCAAAAAACGCAACCCAAGCTGTTTAAATGATTACCGACCAGTTGCCCTCACATCTGTTGCAATGAAATGTCTTGAAAGAATTGTCCTCAGTTATTTTTAAAAGATACTACACAGTACCAAGACCCGTTTCAGTTCGCATACCAACAGAACAGATCAACAGATGATGCCACACTCACACTTCTCCATCATGCTTTTTCACACCTCGAAAAACCTGCCTCCTTTGTACGCATTCTCTTTATTGATTTCTCATCAGCATTCAACACCATACAACCACATCTGATGGCAAAGAAACTCATTAACATAAATGTGGGTAACAAGCTCATTCTTTGGATAATTGATTTTCTTACACAGAGGACACAGTCTGTTCGATATCAAAGTGTTGTTTCGTCTTCCAGAGTCATTTCAACTGGCGCACCCCAGGGTACTGTTTTATCACCAGTGCTTTTTACTCTGTACACAAATGATTGTTCAGGAAGTGATTCAACTTTGTACATTAAATATTCAGATGACTCAGCACTTGTAGATCTTTCCAACTCTGATTCTGTTTACTTCAAGGAGGTTCAAAGATTTGTTGACTGGTGCGATCATAACTATCTTGATCTGAATGTAACAAAAACGAAAGAAATGTTGATTGATTTTAGAAAGAATCCAAAAGCTGTACCACCACTTTTTATCAAAGGTGCTGAAGTAGAACGTGTTGAATCATACAAATATTTAGGAACTTTTATAGATAATAAGCTGAATTTTAAATCCCATGTTGAGTATGTCCACAAAAAATGTCAAACCAGATTATATTGTCTTCGCAAGCTGCGATCATTTCATGTGAATACTGACATTCTTCGGACATTTTATTCATGCTTCTTGGAATCTGTTCTAACTTTCTCATTTATGTGTTGGTATGGTGGGTTGACTGTGAAGAGCAGAAATGTGCTTGAGAAAAAGTGGTGAACGTGGGAGGAAAAATCGTTGGTGAGAGACAAAAAAAGTCTGAGTGAGCTATATAGGTGCCGTGTTAGTTGTAAAGCGAAGAAGATTACGTGTGACCAGACCCACGTCCTTGCAAATCAGTATGACCTTCTTCAGTCAGGACGAAGATATCGATCGGTTAAATGCAGAAGTGTCAGATTTAAACAAGTTTTATTCCCCTGTCCATTGATGTATGTCATATGTGAGAAAATGGGTAATGTGGCTAAATTATTGTTTATTTGCTGTGAATGTGTGTGACCACAAATTAATTCTCAAATTGAGATAATAAAGTTTACTTGACTTGACTTGACTTGACTTGACTTGACGTAAGCAGAAAGAAAAAAAATAAGATTGTGAATCTCTTTCTCCTGGAGACCAATGACCACAGACTTCAGCTGTTGACAAGAGAGCTGCAGCTCCACGAAAATTTGAATTAGACTTCGGATAGTTAATTGAAATAAGGCATTATCCATAGTGATGTGACAGTGGTAGACACTTCAGTTCATCTCCGCGTCCACATCTGAAACCTGCTGCACTAAAAATAAATGTGAAACAACTTCTCTTTCCTTTTCATAGAGTCTTCGGTCCCACCAGCAACCACCCTACTGATTGAGACCCAGTGGGAGAGTTTGGAGACTTGAGGGCTACCTCCACCATCTTTAATTTTGGTTGAGTTTCGGATTTCAGATCAGAGGGTAGAAAGGGGAGGGAAGGTCCCGGAATGCCCAGCAACAGAGGGTTTTCTGACTGCTGGCCAATCAGGGAGAGCCACTGTCAAATCCTTCTTGATAGCGGCGAAGTATGACATATTGAAAACGTTCTGATTACCAAAAACCAGCTTCTTGATTTTTGAAATGATTTTTCTTGTTGTTTTTTTTTTTACTTTTTTAAATTGATTTTTCAAGCTGCCCCATAAGGAAGAGGAGTGGCTGCCACTGCAGCTGGCACAAAGGGCTGCTCTCCAGTAACGCTCTATGTGGATTGTTTTGCAGCAAAGACATTAATCTTTTCCTCCCAAGCGCCTGTCTTGAATGTAGCAAAATGTCTGGCAGCAAAAGCACACCTCATTTGAGATGGGACATGGAGGTCTACTTTGAAACTGAAGTTTGTAAACATCATTGAGGTCAGGGCACTTGATGGCTCCTCTAGATGGATTCAGCTACTTGTGTGGAGACACCGCTAAACCTCACCCCCACCCTCCCCAGTCAACCAACTTTGTAAACACTTCCGAGCTGTTTTGATTGGTGTTTTGACTGGCATTCGGTGAAAAAGCAGCCTTTGGATGGATTTTGGGTTGCCTGCAATGTCTTGGAAGCCTTACTGGATCGGAAAAGGGACTAACGCAGAAATAGTTTTTTTTTTTCAGTGCCTCCCTGCACTACGTACGTCTGATGCTGCTGCTTCTGTGTCAGAGCCATTGTCAATAATGGAGTCCTGGAACGGTTTAGCCTGTATCTGTACTCTCTGGTCTTCTGTCTTGTTTTGCTTCTTTTTTTTTTTGGGTGGGGGTGGGGGGTATAGTGAAGAAGTCATCTTGTATTCGATTGAATGTCAATCTTCCATCCAGCATGGAGTACAGATAAGAGACCAGCGCCAAGAGAATGTCTTGACCCCTTCCAGGATTCGGGAGAAATCTATGACAGACAGAAACCAACAGATTCGATCTCCCCATGTTCATGACGAACTCCTCAGAACAGAGAGTGGAGCACCACAGAGGTTACACCTTGGCCGACGAAGGAACTGCCTGGCTTGACCCAGCCCCACGCAGGGGTAGTGGACTGATACACATGGACCGGTATCTACCTCCTGTCTAGAAGAGGTCCGAGCCATCTGTTGAAAGCACCTGCCCTATCAATTCCCGGCCAGGACCTTATTCCCCTCCATCACAGGTGGCACCACACAGCAAAAACACAGCGTATCTTAAGTAGACCATAATTATGTAGAAAAGAATCCCCAAAGGAGATAGGAGAGATCTATTTAGAAAGGCGGAAGTGAGAACAGGGATAAGGCGGGATACATTTTGTCAGGACCCTAACCCTTCCCCTGTCTGACATGAGAGACTGTACCAGGGGCATCAAATCCTATCACCTCCTGCTTAAGCCAGTCAGCAACTTGGCTATACAGGCCTAAAAGCGACATCCAGAACCAGCGTTCCATCCAGCAGAGCCTAAGAGATAACTGGACCACGCAGGTCCTGACCCTGGCAGGGTCGTAACCGCCGATAGGAAATGAATAAAGAAAGAGAGAAAGAAAGAGAGAGAGAAAGAAAAAAAAAAAAAAAAGAAAAAAAAAAAAAGAAAAGAAAGAAAGAAAAGAAAGAAAGAAAGAAAGAAGAAGAAGAAGAAGAAGAAGAAGAAGAAGAAGAAGAAGATGATGATGATGATGATGATGATGAAGAAGAAACAGAAGAAGAAGCAGAAGAAGAAGAAGAAGGAGAAAAAGGAGGAAGGAGGAGGAGGAGGAGAAGGATGGGGAGGGGAAAGGGGAGGAGGAGGAGAAGCAGAAGAAGAAAAGGAAGAAGCTGTAGAGAAAAGAACAAGAGCGAAGAAACAGTGCAAGAAGGAGGCAAGGAAGAATATGATGAAGATCATATACAGTTGACCAGTTTTTACCTCTCTAGAACTCTCTGGTGAAAGGTGAAAGGTCACACATTACGTTCTGCACTCACCACAGCAGTCTCCTCGGTTGGTGATGACCACACGGTGGATCTGGTACAGGCCTTCAAGATCCACCCGCCACCAGCGGTCTGGGTTTTGGTCCCCGTCAGCCGTGTGGATACACTCACCGATTTTGGTGTCGTTGTTACCGTCCACCACCTTCTGAGGGTCGTTGAAGAGGTGGAAAAAGGTGCTCATTGTCGCTGGTTGTTTCAAGGCCACGTTTTTCAGTTGTACAGCTGGGGAACAAAAAGTCATGACAAAAGCGAGCATGAAAGAAATGAAAACGTTTGATGAAAAACCTTTCATATAAAGTATATTGTAAAGCAAAACATCTACAGAGAATAGTACATTCAAAGGTCCATTCAACCCTTTGCTCTTAGGCGGCCGTCAGTCGCACTCTTATTTATTTTATCCAGTAGGGCGTCGGCAGTATGAAGGCTAGAGTCAACGACGACGACGACGACGACGATGGCGCCGATGACAGCCGTGACGACGGTGACGATGCCGTGAAATTAGAGGTAATTCATGCCGCACACTACTTTGTAACACATCGCACACACTCAGGTGGACCGTTTCATTTTTTTTTTCTTCGTCTTCTCTTCCTTTTTCCTACAAAGGTATCGCGCGCACTCAACGGCCAAGACCGAAGTGGCAGGGCGCCTTGCCTCACCGAGCAGTGGGCTGCTGTGGAATCCTCAGGGCGCAGGTGGACGCAGTGGACAGCAATGGAGACGATGCCGTCGGAAAAGGGGGCAGGGAGAAGGCAGGTGTGTGAAGGCAAGGGAGGATCGTGAATAGGGGAACACGAGGGCAGGTAATTGGACGACCACCAAACGGGGTGAGGCAAGATGAGGCAGCATGAGGAAGGATGAGGTAAGAAGAGGAAGCATATGCCCTTATGTCCACGAACCATTATGTCTACGCATTGTGTTCTCCTGCCGATGTGTCCCCATGCCATTATATTTATGTACCATAGTGCCCATGTACTGTATGATATCCTCCAACAGGGCCAGAACTTGTTCTATCCCCACTGGGCAGGGTGACCAGATGGGATGATAGTGGGCCAGCACAGTGCCCAGTAGATTCTGATGATCCGGTGTGCATTAGGGCCACCAATGGTCTGTGGCGACCTACAGCAAATGCAAAGCTCATCAACACATCTAACTGGGCGTAGTGGTCCCAAACAGGCCATGGTGTGTGTGTAATGTGACTTCAATTCACCACCATCAGATCGTCGTTACCTGGTACAGGGCCGCACCTCAAAACAGGCCGGATGGGGAAGGATGTGTAATGAGATCATAGGCCCATAAAGGGCTGGATCATTCTTCACTCTGAAGCCAAAGCGTCTTTAAAGAATTATGTAAGAAAAATCCTTCTTTAAAGAGTAATATAAGGAAAAAGGATCGATTCGACAAGCCCTTTTGGTTCTGTGAAGCGTGGTTAACATTGCAGGCTTGATTTTAGTCGAATACATATAACAACTACATCTCTCTCTCTCTCTCTCTCTCTCTCTCTCTCTCTCTCTCTCTCTCTCTCTCTCATGCACACATGCACTCACATATACAAATTGAAATCACATACGTAAACATTAACTCAAATTAACTCACGTGCAACACACACACACACACACACACACACACACACACACACACGCACACAGATGCATGCATGAACATGTGCGTACAAATGTACATACATACAGTAAGGGCTGGCATGAATCGAGTTTACCACCCATGCTCCATTTGTGGTTCTCAAGCACACAATTGCACGTGCACACAATGGTACTTGGATATCACAGCACTTCCACACACACACACACACACACACAGAGTAACGTTGGCCTTACATAAATAATGCAGCCTTTGGGCTCATCTTTGATCCTAGGTAATAATGGGGGAAGGTCTATCAGTGAGTGAATTATTCACCATCAGACCCGCCAGCGTGTCAGTGTGGTTTAAATTATTCATAGAGTTTTATGTGCCGGTTCATGCAGTATATTGCAGAAAGGACCGGGTGGGAACAAAAAAAGAATTAGCTCTGTTCTAGCGGGTAATGGAAAGCAATGTTTCTTTGTTCAGATATCTGCATAAACAGGCACTGTTCACTGGTGACCGCATCAAAGCTGCATCTCTTCTGGGTGCGTTTTGGAATAAAACTACAAGAGAGTTTTGAAAACAGAGTAAAACCCATGTACACGCACACGCGCACGCGCAACTCCCCCCCCCCCCCCCCCACCACACACACACGTTGTCTCTCCTTCATTCACGCAAACAGACAAACAAGCAGACAGACAGACAGAAGAGACAGAATAAAAACACACACACACACACACACACACCACGTTCTCTTTTACACAGCGCGCGCGCACGCGCGCGCGCGCACACACAACACACACACACACACACACACACATACACACGTGCACACACACGCACGCACGCACGCACACACACACACACACACACACACACACACACACACAACTGTTACGCAGGGCGACGATTCTGTTCATTTAAACACAAAGAGCTATACCATGCTTCCATGAACATTGTATTTGCAGATGACAAAGGAATTCTTGGCATCTAAAAGCTAGGCTACATACACTTCAACACACACTTCATGAGTAGTGCGATGGATCACAAGACAAAAAAAAGTATCTTGGGTCATTTCCGACAAAAAAGTAAATTTACAATCGCGCAAAAACATTTTTACAAAGCAAGCAGACAAAGCACTGCACTCGCTAGGCGGTCACATAAAGTTTACAGGTGAAACCAGGCGTAACGACTGGCCGCTATGACATGCAGATCACACCGATATCAACCTTAGGGGCTGACATATGGCTCCCATTTACAGCTGGTGACATCAACAGCTCACAGGTGTCCACCTTTTTTTCCAGCACAGCCTAGTGCAGGCATTCCCTCACGCAAATAAAAGATATTCTCTGAGAATCTTCTGGGCCTTCAGAAAAAGGCAAGGAATCTACCATTATTTGAGGAACTGGGCGGTTTTCCTTATCAGCCTACAAACAATATGCCAGACACAGTGCAGACAGTACGTCCTATCTTCTCTTAAACAAACACACGATGGCCCTTAAAAAACATAGAAATATCTGATGGTCTATGGCTATAGTTTATACCAAAAAAGTGTCCTGCTAAACAAAACAAAACAGAAATCATACCTGGAACAACAATCACCCCTCGGTGATGTGAAAATGAAATATGCCACGAAAAAAGCAGTTACAATCAACACTCAGAATTTCTGGATACAGCAAACAAAACTGCAGGTGCAGACTACAATTTGACCAGAAAATCGCTAGACGGTGTGGACGAGAAAACATGCAGTACTGTTACACACACAGTTCCAACATGGACCTGAATCCAGACCCTATAGACCAGGAAC
>JADBJO010016000.1:35000-41863 GCA_016801955.1 Conus betulinus | reverse complement strand
GTTCTCTCATATCCTCTGGGGTGTTTGGATCTTTTGTGTCCAAACACGCTAACCACCCCAGTCGTGTCAAAAGCACGGTCGTAATGGCAGACGATCCATCTGAAATCAGGGTCGACCGACCTCCCAAAACCGTGCAGCTGACACAGCCCGTTTAGCGGTGGTAGGCCCATCCACAGGGAGCAGCAATGTCAAATCGTCAAGAGGCAACCCACCGGAGGAGACACTGCACTGCTGCCGAGTCACTTCGGTGGTGTTCAGTGGCGCCTGTTCTGATCTAACATACGCAGGACACCACCTACTAAGCCCCCTACTGACGACAATAATTGCTTAGTCGCGGAGCCGGCGTGAGTGAGCTCTCCCTCCGGAGGGCGCCACCACGTCCGTCCAACGACAGCCCCCATGGACTCGCCGATACCGGTGACCCCGACGGAACCAAACCAAGGCCACAGACGTGGAGAGGACATCGAAATTGAGGTCACCATGAGAGCAGGGCATGAAGGGCCACAGAATTGAGACATTTTTTTTTTTTTTAATGCTGCTGATCGATGAGAATGAGGATGATTAAGATGATGCTACGGATTTCCATTTCGGTCTGAGACTACATGACAGGGCTGTACTCTACGCTTCCTTCATAATATATCCCGGCGTCAACCAGGCCCGAGAGATACAGGCACCTGCAGTGTTGGTCAGGAAATTTGAGCAAACACTCTCAGAAACGCATCCATTAAGTGGATGAAACTCGACTGTGTGGTCCCAGTCTCCCAACTGAGTCGACCTCTCCAGCCGGGAGTCCGCGGCGCTAACCCTTCGCCACGGCGGCTGGTGAAGTGAATCAACTTTCTGACACAGTAAGATTCTCAAAATAATCTCATTGCGCCGGTCTATAAATACTCGACTCCCTAAGCAAGGCCTTGACACATTAAATTTTGGGTGTGCAGCCACATGAGAGGCAGATGGTAGTAGGCTGTATGTGTCAGTCTGTTTCATACCCGGGGTAAGGCCATTGTTCTCGCTGGCTCTCCTGGTAAAGGGGGACACTTTCTGCGTCTTTCGGTGAATCTATCCCCCCCCCCCCCCCCTACCCCCCCCCCCCCCCCCCTTTTTTTTATTTACTTTTTTTATTAGCTGCATCTGTCAGGAATAGTTTAGCTCATACTGCTCTCCATTCTAATTAACATAATACACTGTCTCTAAACATTCAGTAATTGAGCATATAGTCTCAGAGAGATGATGATGATGATGATAATCTTTATTTCCAAGGGTAACAGATAAGCAAACACATGCTTTTTTTCATCCGGCCCTTGCCCCACTAAGGGACTAACTAAGCATGACTAGCGACTACTAAGCATAACTAGCGACTAAGACTTACAAAAACTTATAACAAACACACATATCTTCACAAATGCATTAAAAATTGATGAGCTGTTCATCTACTAACATTTAAGGCGAAGATGACTTTAAAGGGGGAGGGGGGGGGGGGGGGGGGGGGGAGAGAAAGCAATTGCAACAACAAACAAAAATAAAGAAATAATTACTTTAATGTTCTTTAGCTTATTTCTCTTTTGGTTGTTGTGTGTTGTGTATAAATGTGCTGATGATTTTTTTTTTAAATTTGTGTATGACGTTTGTTGTAAAGCGCTTTGTGCTCCTTGACAAAAGAGGAAAATGCTTTAGAAATGTCTGCTACTTCTACTACTACTACTGCTGCTACCACTCTTCTTCTTCTTCTTCTTCTTCTGCTACTACTACTACTACTGCTGCTGCTGCTGCTGCTGCTGCTGCTGCTGCTACACTCTTCTTCTTGTTCTTGTTCTTGTTCTTGTTCTTCTTCTGCTTCTGCTTCTTCTTCTTCTTCTTTGTTATCATTATGGATACTTTCATCCCCATTACCATTTTCATTATTAGATGGGCCACACCGGAGTTTACCGCGGGATTAGACTTGGCAGCTGTTTATCGATATGAACGATGATCAGTGACAACTATGAAGAGAATATACGCAAAGCAGAAGGGATTGATATGAACGATGATCAGTGACAACTATGAAGAGAGATATACACAAAGCAGAAGGGGATTGATATGAACGATGATCAGTGACAACTATGAAGAGAATACACAAAAGCAGTAGGGGCTGACAACGATATGAACGATGAATGGCAACTATGGAGAGAATACACAAAACAGAAGGGGCTAGGACGTAAAACGTTCCTGCTATCTTATGTTGTTAATAGCAGTAGTGTAGTAGTAGCAGTAATAGTAGTGTAGTAGTAGCAGAAGTAGTAGCAGTAGTAGTAGTAGTGTAGCAGCTGCAGCAGCAGTAGCAGCAGCAGTAGTAGTAGTAGTATTGTTGTAGTTGTTAGGATTTTTCTCTCCCTTCTCCTTTTTCGTCCTCTGTCATAATCAATATTGTTTCCATTATTATTGTTGTTGTGTAATATATTATTATTGTTAATATCATTATTATCATTATTATTATTACTATCATTAGTAATAGTATTATCATTGTTGTTGTTGTTATATCATTGTATTATTTTGATACAATTATTTTAGTTTAATTTTTTTTGCCTTTTAAGTCATTATCATTTTAGTCCATATCATCTCCCCTCAGACCTTTTCCGTATTCTCTTCCGTTCCATTCAGTAGTTTTAATTTTTCACCCACCTCAAAAGTGTACCGTATTCGAAGACATAAACAACTGTTTGTTTATCCTCTGTTTTTATATTTTGATTTTTGTTTGATCTACATGAATCCGACCCAATAAGTCGAAACGCGTTGTGTCTGTATTTTTTGTTCCTTTGTTTAGCCACTCAGTAATGAGATTTTTGCTTGTATGTATAATAGTATACACCTTGAAAAAAATGCATTTGTTGTCATACATAACATACATAGATTTAGCAATTCAATCTAATCATATAAAAAAAGAAAAGAAAAAAGAAAAGATATTCTCACACGCATGAGCACCATCATTTGTATACATAAGCACATACTTACATATATATACTTTTCGCATGTGCTCAGATGTATACGTAATTACATGAACACATTCACAGGTACATAGATGCATATGAAATTCCATCCGCAGCCCGGCACCGGCAATCCACAGGGAGCAGTCAATGTCAAGTCGTCAAGAGGCAACCCACCGGAGGAGACACTGCACTGCTGCCGAGTCACTTCGGTAGTGTTCAGTGGCGCCTGTTCTGATCTAACATACGCAGGACACCACCTACTAAGCCCCCTACTGACGACAATAATTGCTTAGTTGCGGAGCCGGCGTGAGTGAGCTCTCACTCTGGAGGGCGCCACCACGTCCGTCCAACGACAGCCCCCATGGACTCGCCGATACCGGTGACCCCGACGGAACCAAACCAAGACACAGACGTGGAGAGGACATCGAAATTGAGGTCACCATGAGAGCAGGGCATGAAGGACCACAGAATTTGAGACATTTTTTTTTTTTTTATGCTGATCGATGAGATGAGGGATGATTGAGATGATGCTACGGATTTCCGTTTCGGTCTGAGATTACATGACAGGGCTTCCTTTCATAATATATCCCGGCGTCAACCAGGCCCGAAAGATACAGGCACCTGCAGTGTTGGTCAGGAAATTTGAGCAAACTCTCAGAAACGCATCCGTTAAGTGGATGAAACTCGACTGTGTGGTCCCAGTCTTCCCAAACTGAGTCCGCAGCAAACTTAACTCTGGGTAGGAGCCGGTCGGGGCAGAAAAACCCCACATGACTCTGATGGGATTCGAACCCACGACCTCCCAGCCGGGAGTCAGCGACCCAAACTTTTAAGATGGTTGTTGAATAAGTAGTTTATAACACGATGACTATTTTGAAAAGAACAGATGACGTTCCATATTCACAGTTGTTGCATTTTGTTTGTTTGTTTGTGTTATGCCTCAAAGATAGTTGTTTCAAACATATGAAAAGTGTCCGGATGTGGTTCAATCCATCTCCCTGTCGAAATAAACTTGACAGGCATTCTTTGTTGTTGAGATCGAACGCTTTATGTGTTTTACAACTATATTTGTGTGTCCAAAAATTACGGATTCCACATTTTTTTTCAACATTTATAGCATTGATACACGTTTAATTGATTTTGTGCTTTACCTTTGTTTTAAGTCTGACCGGCCTTTTGGAGAGACCAGAGTTAACAGAGATGAACAACAACAACAACAACAACAAAGCTAAAAATTTCAGCATTGGCCAACTGTTTATTCCAGCGTGCGTTTGTGAGTCGATTTTTTCAAACATGAAAATATGTTAAGAAGCAAATCAACACACTAAATGATATGCTAAGTGAGGCGTATTTAATACACTGTCGTGACAAAAGAACAAAATTAATGTGTCTTAAACAGACGTCACGGTGAACAGACATCTTGAGTTACTGGATTAAAAAGAAAAAACAAACAAAACAAAAAGACGGCGAAATTGTCATCCCTTATACTCCCCCAACTTTTGAAGAACAGTTGAAAAAAGACCACACACACACACACACACACACACACACACACACACACACACACACACACACACACACGCGCGAAAAAACCAACCCGACTTTGACAAGTACCGAAAAATGTCACCCACGAATATTGTAGACAAAGTGTGTAACAGACTTTGATGCTACCCTCTCCTCTCCTCCTCCTCCTCCTCCTCCTTCCAACCCTGCCTCCCCTCTTAAGTCTGTTGCCATTACCCCTGGGAGAGAGAGAGCATGTCGGCACAGTCCAGCCCCCCAGCTTCTTTCTTTTTTTTTTAAAATCTGTCCACGTTCTCCTCTTCACTAACCATTGTCCTTGCAGATGTGGTGTAGCAGCGTATATGGACCAGCGCAGACACTGCGACCCTGTTTGACAACACTGACACTGAAATACCTCTTTACTCACCACGAAAGTGCTTCTCCTCGCCCTCGCCCCTTCTCTCCACCACCACCCCCCCCCCCCCCCCCCCCCCCCCCCCCCCCCCCCCCTCCCTCACCTCCTTAATGTTATCCGAGACCTCGTTGCCGTGGGTTTCTTAACCCTGCGCCAAGTGTATGACTTCACAACGGCAAAGCGAATACCTTGAACGGCAAAGCGAATACCTTCACAACGGCAAAGCGAATACCTCCACGATGGCACACTGAATACCTTCACAACGGCAAGGGCTTGCCTTCACAACTGCAAAGCGAACATGTTCACAACTGCACAACACAATACCTTGACAACTGCAGAACGAATACCTTCACAACTGCAAAGGATATGCCTTCACAGCTACAAAGCGAATACCTTCACAACTGCAAAGCGAATACCCTCACAACTGCAAAAAGGCATGCCTTCACAATGGCAAAGTGTATGCCTTCACAACTGCAAAGTGAATACCTTCACAATTGCACAACGAATACCTTCACAACTGCAAATCTAAACGAATACCTTCACAACTGTAAAACGAATATCTTCACGACCGCAAAGGGCATGCCTCCACGGCTGCAAAGCAAATACCTTCACAACTGCACAACGAATACCTTCACAACTGCAAAGCGGATACCTTCACAACTGCAAAGCGAATACCTTCACAATTGCAAAGAGAATATCTTCACAACGGCACAACGAATACCTTCACAAACGGCATAACGAATACCTTCACAACTGCAACACAACTGCAAAACGAATACCTTCACAACTGCAAAACGAATATCTTCACAACTGAAAAACGAATACCTTCACAACTGAAAAAAAATACCTTCACAACAAATACCTTTGCAACTGCAAAAGGCATGCCTTCACTATGGCAAAGTGTATGCCTTCACAACGGCAAAGTGTATGCCTTCACAACAAAGTGTATGCCTTCACAACAAAGTGCATGCCTTCACAACGGCAAAATATATTCCTTCACAACAAAATGCATGCCTTCACAAAAGCATATGCCTTCACAATAAAGTGCATGCCTTCACAACAAATTGTATGCCTTCACAACAAAGTGCATGCCTTCACAACAAAGTATATGCCTTCACATAAAGTGTATGCCTTCACAATAAAGTGCATTTCTTCACAACAAAGTGTATGCCTTCACAACAAAGTCTATGCCTTCACAACAAAGTGCATGCCTTCACAACGGCAAATATATTCCTTCACAACAAAATGCATGCCTTCTCAAAAGCATATGCCTTCACAATAAAGTACATGCCTTCACAACAAATTGTTTGCCTTCACAACAAAGTGCATGCCATCACAACAAAGTATATGCCTTCACAATAAAGTGTATGCCTTCACAACAAAGTGCATGCCTTCACAACAAAGTGCATGCCTTCACAACAAAGTCTATGCCTTCACAACAAGTGCGTGCCTTCACAACGGCAAAATGTATGCCTTCACAACAAAGTGCATGCCTTCACAACAAAGTATATGCGTTCACAATAAAGTGCATGCCCCCGCAAGAAATTGTATGCCTTCACAACAAAGTGCATGCCATCACAACAAAGTATATGCCTTCACAATAAAGTGTATGCCTTCACAACAAAGTGTATGCCTTCACAACAAAGTGCATGCCTTCACAGCAAAGTCTATGCCTTCACAACAAAGTGCATGCCTTTACAACGGCAAAATGTATGCCTTCACAACAAAGTGCATGCCTCCACAACAAAATGTATGCCTTCACAACGGCAAAGTGCATGCCTTCACAAGAAAGTGTATGGCTTTCACACGGCAAAAGGCATACCTTCACAACGGCAAAGGGCGTACCTTCACAACAGCAAAGGGCATGCCTTCACAACAAATTGTATGCCTTCACAATAAAGTGCATGCCTTCACAACAACAAAGGGTATGGCTTCACAACAAAGGGTATGGCTTCACAACAAAGGGTATGGCTTTACAAACA
>JADBJO010016000.1:17500-22500 GCA_016801955.1 Conus betulinus | reverse complement strand
CCAGGCCAGACGGCCCAGCATGGCCATAGCCACGGACACGGCCGGGTGATGTGGCCCCCTGACATCGACACCCAAGGCGTCAGCGTCCTCAAGGGGACACACACACACACGCAGCGTGCACAGAACGGCGCAATGATCAGCGGGAAGGGTTAGGAGAAGAAGGAGAGGAAACAGGCAGAAAAAGACAGGACTGAAGCAGGCAGGTACCTGTCACTCTCGTTCACAGCATGCATTCTTTCTGTCTGTCTGTCTGTCTGTCTGTCTGTCTGTCTCTCTCTCTCTCTCTCTCTCAGACACACACACACACACACACACACACACGCACGCGCGCGCGCGCGCGCGCGCGCACACACACACACACACACACACACACACACACACACACACTCACCCGACACCCCACCCCACCCCTGACACGTAGATGCCCATCATAACGCCGATCCCCCAGGTGGCGCTGTGTATACTCACCCGACACACCCCCCCTGACACGTAGATGCCCATCATAACGCCGATCCCCCAGGTGGCGCTGTGTATACTCACTCACCGACACAACCCCCTGACACGTAGATGCCCATCATAACGCCGATCCCCCAGGTTGCGCTGTTTGACACAGCCGTTGCCATTGTGCCCCGACTAAGCACAAACTGGGCGCCCACGCCCGTGCCAAATACCTAGGAAAGCCAACAGGTACCCCAATATGTCATACAGTCACACTCATACCTGTGCCCTACACCTAGAATAGCCATCAGGCACCCCCATCTGTCATACAGTCACACTCCTACCTGTGCCAAACGTTCCACCCCCATCTGTCATACAGTCACACTCCTACCTGTGCCAAACGTTTCACACACCCATCTGTCATACAGTCACACTCATACCTTTGCCAAACATCTCACCTCCCATCTGTCATACAGTCACACTCATACCTGTGCCAAACATCTCACCTCCCATCTATCATAGTCACACTCATATCAGTGCCAAACATCTCACCCCCATCTGTCAGACAGTCGCACTCATACCTGTGCCAAACGTCCAACACCCAACACATACCCGATAAGCCGGACGTGACACATCCACATTAAACACCTAAATTCACCATGTACCCTCTGATGCCCAGCGTTACCACTTCCATGTTAAACACCTAAATTCACCATGTACCCCCTCTGATGCCCACTGTTACCACTTCCATGTTAAACACCTAAATTCACCATGTACCCTCAGATGCCCAGTGTTACCACTTCCATGTTAAACACCTAAATTCACCATGTACCCTCAGATGCCCAGTGTTACCACTTCCATGTTAAACACATAAATTCACCATGTACCCTCAGATGCCCAGTGTTACCACTTCCATGTTAAACACATAAATTCACCATGTACTCTCTGATGCCCAGTGTTACCACTTCCATGTTAAACACCTAAATTCACCATGTATCCTCTGATGCCCAGTGCTACAACCACTTCCATGTTAAAACACCTAAATTCGCCATGTACCCTCTGATGCCCACTGTTACCACCTCCATGTTAAACACCTAAATTCACCATGTACCCTCTGATGCCCACTGTTACCACTTCCATGTTAAACACCTGAATCCAGCAAACACCCTAAAATACCAGATGGGAAACATCCATGTTAAATGCCTAGACCCAACAGACACCCCAAACTGCCAAATAGGGCACCCGCATCTATGATAAATCCTCAATCTAACACACACCCCAAAACTGCCAAACAGGACACCCACATCTATGATAAATACCTAAATCCAACAGACACGAAAAACCAAAATGGGACACCTATCCCCGTTGTTATACACTGAAATCAACAGACATCACAAAATGTCAAATGAGACGCCCATATCCATTTTAACTACATGAAACCAACATACAAGCCAAAATTACAATAATGACACCGACATCCTTGACAAATACATAAATCCAACAGACACCCCAAAGTGTTAGATGTGATACTCACGTCCATGTTTAATACCTGGAACCTACACGTATTCCAAAATGCCACATGTAACATTCACATCTATGATAAATACCTGACGCCAACAGATACCCCAACATGACAAATGGGATACCCGTGTCCATTTTAAAAACCTGAAGCCAACAGATACCCCAAGTGCTGAATTCCACATGTGACACCCATATCAGTGTTAAATACCTGAGACCAACAGATACCCCAAACTACCAAAGAGGACACCAGTACCCATGTTTAATACTGAACCCGCCAGAAATCACAAAATGTCAAATGGGACACCCATATCCACGAACCTGAAGCCAGCAGATACCCCAAAATGCCAAATATGATACTCACATCCATGTTGAATGCCTGGAACCTACACGTATCTCAAAATGCCGAATGTGACGCTCACATCTGTGCTAAATACCTGAACCAAAATGTTAAATGGCACACCAACATCCATGTTCAATCCTAAATCCAACAGATACCTCAAAATAACAAACGGGGCACCTATATCTATGATGATTACCTAAATCCAACAGACATCCGAAAACGCCAAATGGGAAACAACATTCCTTTTAATTACATGAAGCCAACAGATAGCCTAAAATGTTAGATGGGACACTCGCGTCAATGCTAAATAATTGGAACCTATACGTACCCCCAAATGCCGAATGTGACATTCACATCCATGATAAACATCTGAACCCAAACAGATACCCCAACATGACAAATGGGATACCCATGTCCATTTTAAAAACCTGAAGTCAACAGATACCCCAAAATGCTGAATGTGACACTCATATCCATAATGAATACCTAAACCCAACAGGTATCCCCAAACGCCGAATGTAATATCCATTTTAAAATCCTGAAGCCAACAGATATCCCAAAATGCTGAATGTGACACTCAAATCCATAATGAATACCTGAACCCAACAGGTACCCCAAAAACGCCGATTGTGATGCTCACGTCCATGTTTAATACCTGGGGACCTACACGTACCCCAAAATGCCAAATGTAACATTCACATCCATGACAAATACCTGAAGCCAAACAGATACCCCAATACCTGAACCCAACAGGTAGCCCCAAATGCCAGATGGGACACCCACATCCATGTTAGATACCTGAACCCAACAGAGGGGTATGCTATGAACGAACCCTTTTTCTTTTCTTCAGCATACCCCTCCTGCCCTGTACCCCGTTCCTCTATCATATCTCCCCGGCAATTGCTTTTGTTCTCCCACTCCTCCCTTACCTACCCCTTCATCTCCCCCTCTTGTATTCTGCCATCTTATCTCCCTTCTTGTCATCACCACACCACCAACACCCCCTCCCCTCCGCTCCCAGTCCTTTTGTCTGTAATCCCATATCCTCTTTTTTTTTTTTAACCTTCCCTGTGTCAACGATTGGGGAGAGGACCTCTTTGTCATGAGTCTGATCACAACAATTACCTATACACCAACTTCAACTCTCTCTGTCGCTTTATTTTGTGACGTTGGCGTTACACATTGGCGTGATTTGAAAAAAAAAAAAAAAAAAAAAACCGACTGTCTAGCACAAAAGTGATGATTCCCTCTTAATCTGTCCAGTATGCAAACGAGTTGCTGTTTCAAATTTGGAAGAAGAGAGGCAAAAAGTGTGGATTTGTATATGGAGCAAGTACACAGACAAATACACATGAAAGCGCGAGATATGTTAGATAACGGTGAATTGGAGCATCCAGGGCTTTCGACAAATGCCTGACGTTTATAGCCAGTTCGTGTTGTTACTGATTCAACAAGCAGATATCACCAAATCAATTGATTTCTTTTAATCACTGGAATATGAAATACACACAAATCAATTACCAAAACGGGAACAGAAACATGTGAGCGGCATGGGAAATTAAAGAGCATAAATTGCACAAAATATTTATTATTTTCATCCCGGCTTCTAACCAAGAAAGGACAACATTCATTATAAATGATCTTAAGATTAAGTTCATTACGAACAGAAAGAAGCTCAAGAAGAATTGTTTGAATATGTTCATGAAATCCCCTTTTATTCAATCATTCAGAAATGTCAATAGTTCCCTGATTGAACGACGAAATTCTGAATCATGAAATCCTTGTTTACGTGCACT
Source organism: Conus betulinus (assembly GCA_016801955.1). Classification (NCBI taxonomy): domain Eukaryota; kingdom Metazoa; phylum Mollusca; class Gastropoda; order Neogastropoda; family Conidae; genus Conus; species Conus betulinus. The sequence goes on along the minus strand of JADBJO010016000.1, from coordinate 18,405 downwards.
GTGACTCATGGGACAATAAACAGCAAAACCACCTTTAAAAACAATCAGTCATGGGTAACAGTAGATCCCGGATTGAATGATGAAATTTCTGAATAATGAAATCCTTGTTTACACGCTTTTACTGTAACTCACAGAGCCAATAAACAGCAAAATTCCTTTAAAAAAAAAAAAAATTAAAATCAATCACTGATAACAACAGATCCCGGATTGAATGATGAAATTCTGAATCATGAAATCCTTGTTTACGCGCTTTTACTAGTATACTGTAACTCGTCGAGACAACAAACAGCGCTTTTACTGTGACTCATCGAGACAACAAACAGCGCTTTTACTGTAACTCATCGAGACAACAAACAGCACTTTTACTGTAACTCATCGAGACAATAAACAGCAAAATCCCTTTTTTTTTTTTAAAATCAGTCACGGATAACAATAGATTCCGGATTGAACGATGAAATTCTGAATCATGAAATCCTTGTTTACGGGCTTTCACTGTAACTCATAGAGACAATAAACGTCGCTTTTACTGTAACTCATAGAGATAATAACCGGCGCTTTCAGTGTAACTCAAGGAGACAATAAACAACGCTTTCGCTGTAACTCATGGAGGCAATAAACAGAAGTAGAGCCTCTATCACCAGATGGGACTCACCATCAAGATGAACGTTCCCAAGAACTCCGCCAAACATTCCTCACCAAGGCTTTGTCCCTCAGAAACATGCTTCAAGATTCCAGAAGAACACCAGTTCAGCGAAGACTCACACGGTCTTCTTCTTAACCAAATGTCCAGACTTCTGCAGCTGTCAATCATGCAAAACCTTGAAAGAATACAGAAACCTTTTTTGTTTTTTTTTGTTTTGTTTCGTTTGGTTGTTTATTTCAATGGACTGGTCAAAACCAACGGG
>JADBJO010016000.1:0-12500 GCA_016801955.1 Conus betulinus | reverse complement strand
AGAGAGAGAGAGGGAACCAGCGACCGACCGACAGACAGGACAGGACAGAGAGATGAGGAGAGACCGCGACAGAAAAAAAAAAAAACGAGTGACGCTCAGACGCGGTGGGAACATTTGCACAATTAAAAAAAAAACAAACAAACAAAAAAAAAAAACCGATATTTCAAACAGAAATATTCATTGAACAAAAAAACATTCTGCATACTTTATTTGTACAACACCAGTATAACTGTTTCCACATATGAAATAAACCATGTTTGTGAACAATGGTATATAAAAAAAAACAACAGAAAAAGGGTAAGCCATAACATTGACAAAAGTGTTTCAATGTTACAAAAGTCCAATAACAAAAGTTAGTATAAAAATGTCATGGAGTAACACAACTGTAATACATACGTTCAAATATACAATATTTTTTAACAAAAAAGATTTCTAGAAAAAAAAAATCATCAAACATGTTTGAAAAACATTTTCGCTGGGAAATATATAATGCGTACCAAAAAAAAAAAAAAAAAAAAAAAGAAATGGAGAGGGTCGATGCGTAGAATCAGTACCAATGAGGATGTAAATCTGTAAAAATGTGGCTATGGAGAACAAACGCGATATCTTTTGACATCTACAGACTGTTCTCTCTCTGTGTAATGTCGTGAAATAAGTAAGATGACCATAGTGAATTATTACATTAAATATGATCGAAGTTTTTTTTTGTGTGAGCACCTTCCAGTAACACTAAACGTAACGGATTAGGAAAAAAAAAACAAAAAAAAACATTACTACGAAGTAAGAAAACGTTCAATGGTTTTTCTTCCCCATATAGCAGTAGAAACGTTAGACGTTTATAAACAGTTTTTCATTACGTAAATCATGCAAAAGTATACAAAGCAGGTACTCGATCATATGCGTGCGTGCGTGCGTGCGTGCGTGCGTGCGTGTGTGTATCGTGTTCAACGTCGTGTCTGGTATACATAGTCACACAAATGAGATCATACGCAATATTGCAAGAAGAAAAATGAAAAGAGATACATTGATTAAAAACAAAATTTGTCAGTTGCTCAACATATATGTAGCTGATATGCATGTTTACATCTGCTGTGACTTTGGAATCACCTCGTTGTTAGCAGCCCAGCTTAATTAAAGGATTCTCTGCTTTAAGTCGATTATTCCTAAGTGCCACTCAAAAAAAAAAAAAAAAAAAGAAAAAAAAAAAAAAAAAAAAAAAAAGAAAAGAAAGAAAGCAGTCACACATGAGCAAAGAGACAAAGATTGCAGTAACTATACATAAAACTGTATAGACGAGAAAGCTACTTACAATCATCCAGATAATGAAAAAGAGTCATTTTACTGGTGTGTGTGTGTGTGTGTGTGTGTGTGTGTGTGTGTGTGTGTGCGTGCGTGCGTGCGTGCGTGCGTGTGTGTGTGTGTGTGTGTGTGCGAGCGCGCGTGTGTGTGTGTACGTGCGTGCGTGCGAGAGAGCGCGGGTGTGTGTGTGTGTGTGTGTGTGTGTGTGTTGTGTGTGCGCGCGCGTGCGCGCGCGCGCGTTTTGTTTTTAAGAATATGACGCCCATGTGGCAGGTGTCAAAATTACCGTGTCTACAAGACAGCCGTCACAAACACTCAGCTCTGTCCGCCCCACCCAGGTAATTCAACATTACTTCGCTAAAGAAAAAAAATGCCTCCTACGTCAGATATCTACCAGAAATAATTGAAAAATCAGATGGCCAGCTTTACTACAAAGCATTTTTTGTCATTGAATGTTAAGACATATAAATCAACTTTAGTTGGTTGACATGACAAAAGAGATTTACTTCATTGTTTTCCAGTCGTATATGACGTAATCTTGCTCGTCTTTTTTTCGCTTTGTGCCGTAGCTTATGATTCACCACTTTATTTTGTGCAAGTCAGTGAAAACCGGACAGTGAGAGATTTCATTTCACACACTATACCCAACAAATCACACCAAATTTATTTGTTGAGAGTTACCTTTTTTTTTCCCCCCCTTCGTATGTTGATTAAACTGCAACTTCGAATCATCGATGTAAACTGTCGAAGGCTAGTTTCATTTTGGAGAAGACTGGCCACTGTGTTCTGTATCTATTTGTGTTAATCCATGGAATCAAGGTAATACGTGTTGCAGAAATATAATGTCTGTTTTCAGTACTGTTGATTATAAATGCGAATTCTCACCAGTTTTTGACGGAAGTGTGTGCGGGTCACCTTTTCTAAGACCCTTACATCACTACAAAATGATGTTGAGTTCATCCGGGTCATTGAAGCTGTGTCGAGGTAAGGTCATCAAAGCTATGTCAAGGCCACATCAAAGGTCATCACAGATATCTGGAAAGACAGCCACTGCTCTTTGCTTAATGTGTTACTGGAAATAATTTCAAGTAATTTTACTAACAAGTGTTCGGTTCAGTTCGCAACAACGTTATCTTTCCACTCGGTTTACGGAAGGATATTTACGTTTCACTTTTGTTCAGCAATGATCTCTTTTAAGTTCAGCCAAGAGGACGTACTTTCTTACAATGTGAACAATCGTCTTCAACCCCCACCCCCACCCACCCCCGGCCGAAGCAGAACTTTCGCAAGGGAACCAAAAGGTCGATTCACTCATGTCTGATGACCGTGAAAATGCGTTTATCTGCAATCAGGTGAGGGGGGGGGGGGGGGGGGGGGGGGGGAATGAGGGACGGGTGAGGATTGGGGGCTGCTTTAGCAGGTGTAAGGGAGGGGAGGAGGGGTGTTGCCGTACCAGGAGGTAAAGCCAGGAGGGGTGAGGGGGTCGCTGTACCAGGAGGTAGGGGGAGGAGGTGTTGTACCATGAGGTAAAGGTAGTGGGGATGGGGTTGCTGTACCAGGAGGTAAAGCGAGGGAGGGGTGAGGGGTTGCTTACCAGGAGGTAGTAAGAGGGGGGAGGGGGTGTTGTACCATGAGGTAAAGGTAGTGGGGGGTGGGGTTGCTGTACCATGAGGTAGTGTGATGGGGGAGGGGTGTGTGTACCATGAGGTAAAGGCAGTGGGGGAGGGGTTGCTGTACCATGAGGTAGTGTGATGGGGGGGAGGGGGGTGTTGTACCATATGGTAAAGGTAGTGGGGGAGGGGTTGCTGTACCAGGAGGTAGTGTGATGGGGGAGGGGGTGTTGTACCATGAGGTAAAGGTAGTGGGGGGAGGGGTTGCTGTACCATGAGGTAGTGTGATGGGGGAGGGGGTGGGGTGTAAAGGTAGTGGGGGTACCATGAGGTAAAGGTAGTGGGGGGGGGTTGCTGTACCAGGAGGTAGTGTGTATGGGGTGTGATGGGGTGTGTTGTACCATGAGGTAAAGGTAGTGGGGGAGGGGTTGCTGTACCATGAGGTAGTGTGATGGGGGAGGGGGTTGTTGTACCATGAGGTAAAGGTAGTGGGGGAGGGGGTTGCTGTACCATGAGGTAGTGTGATGGGGGAGGGGGGTGTTTGTACCATGAGGTAAAGGTAGTGGGGGAGGGGTTGCTGTACCAGGAGGTAGTGTGATGGGGGAGGGGGTTGTTGTACCATATGGTAACGGTAGTGGGGGAGGGGTTGCTGTACCAGGAGGTAGTGTGATGGAGGGGGGGGGGGGGGGTTACTGCACCATGAGGTAAAGGTAGTAGGCGGAGGGGGTTGTTGTGCCAGGAGGTTGTGTGAGGGGGGGGGGGGGGGGGGGGGGGGGGGGCCATGAGGTAAAGGTAGTGGTGGGGGGCTGTACTAGGAAGTAAGTGTGTGTGTGTGTGTGGGGGGGGGGGGGGGGGGGGGGGGTTGGTGTATCAGGAAGTTATAGTGATTCTCATTAGAAAGAGGGTGGGGGGGGGGGGGTGTGAGGGTTGGTTGAAGGGGCATAGAAGGGTGGGGGGGGGGTTGGGGGGGGGGGGGGGGTAGGGGAGGCTGATGGTGACCAAAAACTAAGGGAAAGAACTCTGCTACTGTTTATATAGCCTTCCACGACAACTTGACAGTGAAGAATGAACAAGTACGGCAAACTCTTGCTTCCATGACGAAATAAATGCACGCCCATAAATTTCAAACAACTGCCGCTTTAGGACACCGAACCGTCCAGCAGAAATGACAACACAAGAGCTCACAGAACAAGGAGTCCCTCCCCACTCCCCACCCCACCCCCCTCCACTCCAAAGTGGTAGATGTTGTTCGTCATCCCATACTGACGTCACCTATCAGACCAATCAGAGGTCAGCGTGTGTGAGTGGCCGGAGCGTGTGACTCGTGCTCCGCAGTTGTTGTCTGCCGTGAAGACTTGTGTGAGTGGTCTTGTGATGACTTCTTCAGATTGTCCAGGTGTGTTGGATGATGCCCAGGATGTTCTCCATCTCCTCGATCGCTCCCTGTCACCCATACCACTGTCTTCCAGGACCACGTGTTGGCTCTGTGTGTGTGTGTGTGTGTGTGTGTGTGTGTGTGTGTGTGTGTGTGTGTGTGTGTGTGTGTGTGTGCGTGCGTGCTTGCGTGCGTGTGTGTGTGTGTGTGTGTGTGGGTGTGTGTGTGTGTGTTGTATGTGTGCGTGTGTATGTCCGTGTGTGTATTGGCTGTGTATGCGTGCGTGCGCGTGAGTATTATATGTATGTATGTATGCGCGTGCGTGAGCGCATAGTGTGGTGTGTGTGTGTGTGTGTGTGTGTGTGTGTGTGTGTGTGTGTGTGTGTGTATGTGTGTGTGTGTGTGTGTGTGTGTGTGTGCGCGTGCGTAGTGATGAATCGTGTTGGAATTTCTTGCAAATAACAACACGAAAACTAGACGTTTTCTACCCGTAATTTCTTACTTACGTTAACTACCAACAGGTCAGTACTGATTCCTATGGCCACACACCCTAACAAAACGACAGACGATTCCATCAAAGGCTAGCATGTCGTCGCAGACAAAAACTCTTTACGGTACTAGACTTTGCGGTCGACTCAATGCAGATTGAATAAACACCATCCGAGTGGCGAGACGAACTGAATCGCTTTCTGACAAGCTACAGTCTCAATGATATCTTAGGATTGCGGACGCAGTTCGATTTGTCAGGCTATCTGAAGCATCGAAAGAGTGGATGGAGGGGGGTCAGAAGTGGGTTTTTTTTTTTTTTTTTTTTTCATTTCATCAGGCCCTGAAAGACTTGTCTTTTAGAATGAATAGTTGAGGACTCAACTCACGGCAAAGTTGGAGATGCCTTGCACGTCGGGCGCGGTGACTTTTTCACGGAGGGTGTAGAGATGACGAATGAAAGTGGCCATGGTACTTTGGAGGCTTTTGCCTATAGTTCTTCAAACACAACTCACGTACAAACACACACACACATGCACGCACGCATGCACGCACGCACGCAGACTCATGTCTTTATCTATCTGACTTTACGTCTCTAGTCCGAGTATCTTTTCTTAAGCTGGGCGATAAAGATGGGGATAATGTGAATGAAGTCATGGAATTCCATTTCAGCTTGAAACGACCTGACAGGACTATACTCTGAGTTTTACTTTCATAACATATTCTGACGTCAACCAGGCCCGGGAAATACAGACACCTGCAGTGTTGGTCAGGAAATTTGAGCGACCCTCTCATACACGCATCGCCGGAAGGGTCCCCATACTCCGTCCTTCCCTCTCACTGCTCCGACCACAAACTCACTCGTGGGCACTACTGGGGACCCTTCCGGCTGAGTGGGGGGTGAGGGTTCACGAGTGAGTTTGTGGTCGGCGTGGTGAGAGAGAAGGACGTGGTATGGGAACCCTTCTGGCTGAGTGGGGGTGAGGGTTCACGAGTGAGTTTGTGTTCGGAGCGGTGAGAGAGAAGGACGTGGTACTGGTACTGGGGAGCCAGGACGGGGGTGGTTATTCGGCCGTGGACCCAGTGACAGAGAGTTTTCATCGTGCTTCGAAACCAGTAGGAAACATCGCTAAACGTATTGTAGTTCTGGTGGTACCCATGTTGTGTTGGAGAAGAAACAGCCTGCATCCTCGTCTCCTCCGTCCCCCCCCCCCCCCCCCCCCCCCCCCCCCCCCCCCACACACACACACACACACTACAGGGCTGGTTTATTCTACCGTGTGCCACATAACCTATGGTGGGTATGGATGTGAAGTCTGAATGTGTAAAAAAAGGGTCTGTTCCAAGGAGATCTGATGCCACTGAGGAATATTCTGATGTGAGCGCAATACATCCAGAGCGGCATTGCTGTTCGATACCTGTGCCTGTGTCCAACACCGCATCATCATCAGTTGACATTCCACGGGATTCCCGTGCACATTCCCGTTTTTCTTTTTTTTTTTTTGAGTTGGTAGGGGGTGGGGGGAGGAGGAGGAAGGGGGGGGGGGGGGGGGTTGGGGGGGGACAAAAGTTACGCATCTTCAAAGTCAGAAATATCACACACAAAAACACAAGAGAAAAAAAATGATGCCCCAAACCCTGTACCTGCCTTGCACACCAAAAATACATGTATTCGGATTATTATAGACCATATGGCATAGTGGGATAGCGTTGAGAGCTCCCGGCTGGGGGGTCGTGGTATTCGATTCCCGTCACAGCCACTTATCAGTGGGTTTGTCCCTGCCCCGACAAACTCACTCGTGACCCTCACCCCCACTCAGCCAGAAGGGTCCCCAGTACCACGTCCTTCTCTCCCACAGCTCCGACCACAAACTCACTCGTGAACCCTCACCCCCACTCAGCCGGAAGGGTCCCCAGTAGAACAACACCTTATACTTTGTTTCAGTCCATGATGGGCCATTCTGTGTCCACACATTTTCCTCACTGCCAACTCTACGCTGTCCGACTGCCAACTCCTACTTTGCCTCTAAACACACAAACTCACACTTACACACACGCACACACGCACACACACACACACACACGCGCGCGCGCGCGCGCGCACGCACACACACATGCACACACACACACACAGACATGCGCGCACACACACACACACACACACACATATGCACGCACGCGCGCGCGCTCGCGCACACACACACGCACGCACGCGCGCGGGATACACATACACAACACACACACACATGCGCGCGCCCGCACGCACGTACACACATATACACGCACCACGCGCGCGCGCCCACACGCACGCGCGCGCGCGCGCTCGCGCGCGCGCGCACCACACACACACACACACTATGAGCAGCAAGGTGACTTACATCATGCCGAGATGCTCTCGGTGGTAATTATCAATCAGTGCGAACAGGGTCCCCTCCCTTTCCTGAATAACAAAAAAAAATAATAATAATAAATAAATGAATAAAAAAAAAGGCATAAGTGTGTAAACCGGGTGCCCTCCCTTTTCTGAACAATGTTTTAAAAAAAAAAAAGACAAGCGTGAACGGGGTGCCCTCCCTTTCCTGAATAACAAAAAGGAAAAAGCCATCAGTGTGAACGGGGGGGGCCCCCTCCCTCTCCTAAATAACCAACAAAAAAAAAAAAAAAAAAAAAAACGGCATCATGTGGACCAGGTGCCCTCCTTTCCTGAATATCAAAACAAGAACAGGCATTAGTGTGAACCGGGTGCCCTCCCTTTCTTGAATAAAAAAAGAAAATAAATATAAATAAAAAAAAGCAACAAATGACACACGCAGTGAGCTATCTTACTAAACTAAATCTACTGTGTGCACGTGCCTGTGCTGTGTTGAAACACATGCATGTGCCAGAGGCAGGCTTTTAGAAACAAACGAAAACGTTACATATGTCTGTGGGCCCCGCCCGCTAACAGCAGCACCGTATCCTTACGGCAGTCCAGCATACAGCAGTTTGCGTTTTTTTGTTTTTTTTTTCTGGGGGGGGGGGGGGGGGGGGGGGGGGATTTTTGTAGGTAAATCACAAATATTTGTATTGTAATTAATACATTGAGGATGGAGTCCACCGCAAAGAAACGGTATCTAAAAAGAAAAAATACGATTCCTACAATAAAAAAAAACGACAATGCACCCTCCCCCAGCTGATGAATGACTGCACACCAAAGTACGGTCTGGTCTGCTTCACGCGCGTTCAGTGACAACAGGGTCAATGCCTCTGACCGCTGGCCACTATGAGAGAGAGAGAGAGAGAGAGAGAGAGAGGGAGAGAGAGAGAGAGAGAGAGAGAGAGAGAGAGAGACCTCATGCGAGCATGCACAGTAAAACAACAGCATCTTCCCCATTCGTGCGAAATTTGCTGAAGGGGTGCGCCAGCCAAACCAGAGAAATAGGAGGGACTGGTTCTGTGACGGACACAACACGTGCCATGCGCGCGGCTGTGGGAAAGGACTGTATCTAGGCTACATCCGCAACGGACTGTACATTGTTGTTGCCTGACGGTCAGCTGTTAGCGTTAGGGGCCCACACACCGTAATGCAGAACGAAATTGGAGAGAGAGAGAGAGAATTAAAAAAAACAAAAACAAAGGGGAGGGGGGGGGGGGGGGGGGAGGGGGAAAAGACAACAGTAAAGATATAAGGGAAAAAAAAAATAGAGGATACAAAGACAGTTTTAAAAAAAAACGACTAAGACAACGCAAAGGGAAAAAAAAAAAAAAAACGCAGGGGCATGAGGGTATTATAATAAAACAAAGAGAACACAAGACAAATGAAGAAGAAAGAAAACGCAGAAAAAGCAAGATAACACAAAAGTCAGAAAACATATAAATGGGAACGCAAAGAAAAAAATAAAACAGCAAGAGAAAAAAAGGATGAAAAATAAAAACAAAGAACGGAAAGAATAAGGGGAGGGAGAGGGGAAGCATACGAAAGTCAATAAATACAGAAATGAATAAAAACAAACGAGCAAGCAAACCAAAGCCAAAATCAAAGAAAGAAAACAGACATCCGCACCTTCATATCAAAGAAAGAAAAACAGACATCAGCACCCTAATATCAAAAAAAGAAAACAGACATCCGCAGAGAAAAAACAGACATCCGCACCTTAATATCAAATAAAGAAAACAGACATCCGCAGAGAAAACAGACATCCGCACCTTCATATGAAAAAAAAAAAGACATCAGCTCCTTAATTTCAAAGGGGAAAAAAAGAAATCCGCACCTTAATATTAAAGAAAGAAAACAGACATCCGCAGAGAAAACAAACATCCGCACCTTAATATCAAAGAAAGAAAACAGACATCCGCAGAGAAAACAGACATCCGCACCTTCATATGAAAAAAAAAAAAAAGACATCAGCTCCTTAATATCAAAGGGAAAAAAAAAGACATCCGCACCTTAATATCAAATATCAAAGAAAAAACAGAACATCTGCAGAGAAAAACAGACATCCGCACCTTATATCAAAGAAAGAAAACAGACATCCGCAGAGAAAAACAGACATCCGTACCTTAATATCAAAAAGAGAAAAGACATCCGCACCTTAATATCAAAAAGAGAGGAAAACAGACAGCCGTACCTTAATATCAAAAAGAGAAAAACAGACATCAGCACCTTACCATTAAAGAGAGAAAACAGACATCCGCACCTTAATCTCAAAAAGAGAAAACAGATATCAGTACCTTACTATTAAAGAGAGAAAACAGACATCCGCACCTTAATATCAAAAAGAGGGAGAAAAAGACATCCGCACCTTAATATCAAAAAGAGAAAACAGACATCCGCACCTTACCATGAAAGAGACAAAACAGACATCCGCACCTTAATATCAAAAAGAGAAAAACAGACATCAGCACCTTAATATCAAAAAGAGAAAAACAGACATCCGCACCTTAATATTAAAGAGAGGAAAAACAGACATCCGCACCTTAATATCAAAAAGAGAAAAAAGACATCCGCACCTTAATATCAAAAAGAGAAAAACAGACATCAGCACCTTAATATCAAAAAGAGAAAACAGACATCCAAACCTTACATTAAAAGAGAGAGGAAAACAGACATCCGCACCTTAATATCAAAAAAGAGAAAACAGACATCCGCACCCTTACCATTAAAGAGAGAAAACAGACATCAGCACCTTAATATCATCAAAAGAGAAAACAGATATCCGCACCTTACCATTAAAGAGACAAAAACAGACATCCGCACCTAATATATCAAAAAGAGAAAACAGACATCCGCACCTTAATATCAAAAAAAGAAAACAGACATCAGCACCTTACCATTAAAGAGAGAAAACAGACATTAGCACCTTAATATCAAAAAGAGAAAAACAGACATCCGCACCTTAATATCAAAAAGAGAGAAAAACAGACAATCCGCACCTTAATATCAAAAAGAGAAAACAGACATCCCACACCTTACCATTAAAGAGAGAAAAAACAGACATCCGCACCTAATATCAAAAAAGAGGGGAAACAGACAGACATCCGCACCCTAATATCAAAAAGAGAAAAAACAGACATCAGCACCTTAATATCAAAAAGAGAAAACAGACATCCATCCACACCTTACCATTAAAGAGAGAAAAAAACAGACATCCGCACCACCTTAATATCAAAAAGAGAAAACAGGACATCCGCACCCTTAATATCAAAAAGAGAAAACAGACATCCGCACCTTAATATCAAAGCCTATGCCGTGTCCCCGGCATAGTCGAAAGAGAACAGAGTAACGGACATGGGCCAGGTTGCTATGCAACAGCTGTGACGACATCACACACAGAACCGGGATCTGTCCTGCTCCTCCTATACACACACACACACACACACACACACAAACACACATGGTTAAATAATGTTGCTTATAGCCCAGCCGACCGCAAAAAGGCCTTATCGGGGAGTCACCACGATAGGGTCAACTCTCAAGTCATTTAAACACACACACACACACACACACACACACACACACCTAATTCACAGAACCCTTCTTAAAAACAACACCTTTTAGAGAAACACATCGGAAATTTTGTTTTAAAAATCTTCCGTTCGTAAATTCTTAGATCAAATGAAAATTTTTAATTTCTTTCAGAAATTCAAAGGTCACATCAGGTGGGTCATCTCTGAAGAAGATTTTCAGGGAGTCTGCTGTAAAGTGTTTATGTCTCACATCAAGCAAGTCCCAACACTCCAAAAGAATATATTTCACTGTGTGTGGTACAGGACAAGAAAATGCACCACGGAGCTTCTTTTAAAAGATAAGAATGGGTGCAAAAGGAGAGGCCTGTGTAGAAACGGCACAAGGCTGTTTCTTCTTTACGGCCGCCTCCGCAACATGCTTAAAAACTGTCAGGTTTCACACACACACACACACACACACACACACATATATATATACACACACACGCGCGCACGCGCGCGCGCGCACGAGCGCTCGCAATCACTGACACGCACGCTGTCCATTTTCTGTCTCTTTTGTTCGTTCCCCGTTGACATTTTCTTGTTTGTGAATTTCAATGGCATACATTTTACTGGGCTCTTTTGCTTCTTTTAGCGCGGTTCACACGAGTATAGCCAACCCCCATACCCTGCGCCCTCAAAACAACACTTTTTCCTTTTGTCTGTTTCTTCCCCTGTTTTTTCCCCCCTTTTCTCTCTCTTTCTCTCTCTCTCTCTCTCTCTCTCTCTCTCTCTCTCTCTCTCTCTTTTTCCTTCTTTCTCCCTTTCTTACTGTTTTTCTTCTTCTTCTTTTTTAAATCAGGGGAGGGGGGGGGGAGGTGAGGGACTTGGTGGGGAGAGGTGGTGGTGGTGGTGGTGGTCTTCTTTCGTATTATTGTCGCAGAGTTTTAACGAAAATTTTTTTTTGTTTTTTTTTTCTGCTAAATGTTTAGTTCGCCTTTTTTTTTTTTTTTTTTTTTGTCCAGTTTCGTGTCTGTTGCTGATTGCGTTGTTGTTTAATATATTGTCTGATATGTTGGCCAGCTATGTGTCTGTTTTTTTGTCCAGATCTTTCTTTGCAGTCCTTTTTTTGTTTGTGTCTTGTTCAGTTCGGTGTCTGTTTGTTACACACGGTGTTTTTTGTTGTTGTTGTGCCCAGCTCTTTGTTTGTCCAGTCTTTTGTTGCCCAGCTCTTTGTTGCCCAGTTTCTTGTCTTTGGGTTGACTAGTTCTGTGCCGGTGCAATGTTTCTTTTGTTGTCTTTTGTAATTTGTTCGCGGTTAATTATATGCCTGTCTGATGCCAAGTTCTCTGTTACTGACTTTTTCTTTGTTATCGAATTGTTTATCATCATGTTCTTCGTTTGGTTTTTTTTTTCTTCTCTTTTAATTTTCTTTAAATTCTTTGCCTGTTCTCCATTTCTTTCTAGTCCAAATCATAAGCTGGCTTCTTAAACCTCATTACGAGACTGACGATAACAATAAGGTAAGTGTGCGTGTGTTGAGGGGGAGGGGGGGGGGGGGGGGGGGGGGCGGCGGCGGCTAGAAGGATTGAGGGGCGATAAGCGTGCAAACGAAACGTTAGCATCAATTAAAAAATAAATAAAACACTTCATTCTTTGATTTATGTCATTGCGAGGTTGCCAGTTACGGTGGAACTGATGAACCCAACGCTGAAATTTTACCTTATCACAGCGGGTTCAAAATTACTGGGATAGTTACGGTTTGATTATATACCGCCGTAGTCGTACTGTGGATAGCGTTGAGG
>JADBJO010015999.1:37500-41864 GCA_016801955.1 Conus betulinus | reverse complement strand
TTGGACAGCTTAGGTTTGTAAGTAAGAGTATCATGTCTGGGTGTCTTTTTTTTGCCTTTTCAAGAGCAGTGCTTAGAGTTTGGGGTTTGTAGCCTCTTAGTCTGAGAAATTCGAACATCTGCTCTGAGCGGTTAATGAAATCTTCTGGTTTAGAACATATACGTGACTCTCAAAAAACTGACTGTAGGGTAAATTCCTTTTGCAGTGGGGGGGGGGATGGCTAGACTTGTAGTGTAAATAAGCATGTGCATCAGTGGGTTTGGTGTACAGATCTGTTTGGATAAAGCCATTCTCTAAGTATAATAGTACGTCAAGGAAAGGAAGTTGTTCAACAGAGGTATTGTGAGTGAATTTAATGGTGGGATGAACTGTATTGATATACGTCAGGAATGTTTGTAGGTCAGTCTGAGTCCCTGTCCAGAGTAGCAGTATGTCGTCTATAAACCTTTTCCAGAAGTGCTGAACAACAGGAACGGGGCTGTTAGAAAGAAGCTCTGTTTCAAACCTCCCCATAAACAGATTGGCCACAGAGGGAGCCATGGGAGTCCCCATGGCTGTTCCTGAAATTTGGTGATATATATGGTTTTCAAAGATAAAGTAATTTCTTTTCCAAAACATGATTCATAATTTCTAGAAGTGTATCAGTGGGAGGTATGCTGGGGTCAGCTTTTTGATTCAAATAATATTCAACTGCATTATTCAGCTCATTCTGGGGTATGTTGGAATAAAGTCCCACTACGTCTATTGTTACCAAAATCAGGTTGGGAAAGGGTCCATATTTTAAATTCCATTCTTCGACGGTGTTTAACAGATGAGTAGTGTCTTGGATGTAACTGGGAAGAGAAGCAACGGTATCACGTAGCCAGTGGTCTACTAATGCTGAGAGTTTTTCCGTAGGGCCCCCCCCACCCCTGAAACAAATAGGTCTACCTGGGGGCTGCTGTAAGGACTTGTGAATCTTGGGAAGGTGATAGAATAGAGGGGTGCGAACGGATTTCATGTCATTGATTGCCCATTTAGAGGTGTTGGTATCGATTACACCTGTATCTAGTAATTATTGACAATATGATTGGAAGTTTTCGCTATCTGGGTGGTAGGGTCTTTGTCTACTACACAGTAATGGTCAGCATTATTTAAAAGTCTATAAGCTTCATTGTCCCACCCTTGTCTGCCATACTTATACGGATAGTTCTATTCATCACAAGCTGGCGGAGTTCTCTCACTGCTAAACGTTCACTAAAGGCCAGATTGTCAAATTTGGGTTTGAGTGTTTTGAAGTTTTCAACACGGCTAAGTAAAGTATCACAAAAAAATATCCAGTTCTTTTTTCCCTTCCTTTGGGTGGCAAGAATCCTGTAGGCTTGTAGAATTTCGGAGGGGGTTCAGAGTCTGAAGGGGTGTCGGGGTCATAGAAAAGTTCCTTCAAACGAAGTTTTCTGCAGCCTTCAGCCACGTCGTCACACAGTTGGCCGTGGTCCAGGGATTGAGGGGTGGGGCAGAATTTGGGACCCAAGGACAGGACACGCATCTGTTCGTCCGTCAGCTTTTCGTTGGAAAGGTTAACGACTAACTTTCTGTCTATCACTTTGTTATCATCAGACACTACCTTGTAGTTTCTCTTGAACCTTCTTGCTCCACGTGTGTTAGTTCTTTCAATTTGAGTAGCATGAGAATCTACCAGTTTGGAATTTCTAGCGTGCAGTAAGGTTTCTAGTTTCCAATGTTTTTTCTTGAAGTAGAATTTCCTTTTGGCACAGTACAGATGGTATTTGAATCGAAGAATTCCTTCGAAGGTAAAAAAATCATATTCTTTAAAAAGGTGGTAAAAATATGTCGTCAAGAGATGATCTTTCTTATCGACAAGCATCTTGTAAGTGTCCCTACACGCCCTTACAATGTCCACACTGGCAGCAGTTAAGATACTATTCATTGAAGCGTGTAGGAAAGGCACTTTGGGCAAAAGCATCATGGCCGAAATTGAGTCTCATACCTTTTGGAGTTACATGATGGTTCAGACAAGAAGTAAGGAAATGTACATGTGACTCGTACCTCACCAGTCTGTCCACACTTCTAGTGATGAGCACCTTGCAGTCAATAATTAGACAACTACAATGCATCAATAATATCAACATTTTCATGTGGTTATAAGGCAAAACGAGAACGAACGGTACTACAATCAGTTATCAGTAAGCAGCAATGAATGCCTAGCATCAATAATCATAACACTTATTTTTCATGATGTGTGTGTGTGTGTGTGTGTGTGTGTGTGTGTGTGTGTGTGTGTGTGTGTGTGTGTGTGTGTGTGTGTGTGTGTGCGCGCGCGCGCGCGCGTGTGCATGTGCGCGCATGTGTGCGCGCGTGTGTGTGTGTGTGTGTGTGTGTGTGTGTGTGTGTGTGTGTGTGTGTGTGTGTGTGTGTGTGTGTGTGTGTGTGTGTGTGTGTGTGTGTGAGAGAGAGAGAGAGAGAGAGAGAGAGAGAGAGAGAGAGAGAGAGAGAGAGAGAGAGAGAGAGTGATGCCATTATCTCTTACCTTCCCCTTCCATCTTTTTTGTTTTCTTCTTGACCATTCATACACTACCCAAGACTATAATTAGTAATTAAGCGACAATCCATCGAAACGCAGCCATGATTAACAAGAGAGAGAGAGAGAGAGAGAGAGAGAGAGAGAGAGAGAGAGAGAGAGAGAGAGAGAGAGATAATTCCATTTTCTATCCAAAATCGCATGCTAACATTACTATAAATTTGAATAAAGAGCAATACATCAATATGATCAACAGTAATCCGGACACACATTTATCACCTTGCAGTTATAGTGCTCGAAGAAATCAAAGTATGAAGACATCAATCAATTAATGACAATGCACCAATAAAACCAGCGACCACAACAGTCATTCATCATGATATAATTTCAATCATTAATAAAACCAATAGTAACCATATCTCTCATTTATCATTATCTGGTTTTAAAAAAACTCAGTGGAAAGGAAACGGCGTATCAGTTTAATATGCAGCAAAACAGAGGGTGTGCCCTGGTATGTGTATTTTGTTCCTAATAGCAATGGTCTGCTGTGAAATGTGTAATTAGTTTTTCCCTGAAGGATTCTGTAATTTGAGTACATCGGAGATGTAGTGGAAGTGAATTCCAAGCCACGCTACCTGAGTAAGTTAAGCTTGATTTAAATAGATCTATTCTCGGTGTGGGAACCTGGAATTTGGTTGAATCCCTAGGTTTATGCTAAATTTAGACTGAAGAGTTTGAGGTGCTAAACCCGATGCAATTTTTTGCATTAGTAGACATTTGTTGACAGCCAACATTTCTTTTAATGGAAGAGCCCCCGCTTTAGTATAATCCCCTTTCAATAAGACTAGAAGATTTTAATAGGACTGCTTTAAGCGCTCTTTTGTAGACACTCATAAGAGGTTTCATGGCATTAGCACTAGCAGAATCAAATAGTGTTGAACAATAATTGATTGAAGAGAGAACATGTGCGTGTAGGAACAATTTCCTGGCATGAAGGTTTAAGAAATGCTTAATCCTGCACAGCTGATATGTTTGTCTGGATATTGATTTAC
Organism: Conus betulinus; assembly: GCA_016801955.1. NCBI lineage: Eukaryota > Metazoa > Mollusca > Gastropoda > Neogastropoda > Conidae > Conus > Conus betulinus. The sequence goes on along the minus strand of JADBJO010015999.1, from coordinate 38,291 downwards.
ATAAACTGCGAAGGTGATAAGACCAAGAAAGATTATTATCAACATACACTCCTAGAACTCGATGGCTATCCACCACTTCAATTTCCTGATTATTGATAAAAACAGATGGAAGCTGTGTGGTTAGTTTTGTCTTCTCTGCCTTGTTGTTATCAGCATTATTTTTGTTTTGTTAGGATTCAATGACATGTGATTTACATTGCACCAATTACTTAAGATATTAGCATTCTTCTGTAATGAAATGAAAACAGCTTCCAAAACTGGAGTTACTTGTATGGACAGTGGTATCATCACAAAAGAGTTCACATGAATCCTCAATATAAAGAGGGAGATCATTTATATAAACCGAGAATAGCAACGGACCTAACACAGAACCCTGAGGGGAGAGAGAGAGAGAGAGAGAGAGAGAGAGAGAGAGAGAGAGAGAGAAGAGAGAGAGAGAGAGAGAGGAGAGAGAGACAGAGACAGACAGACAGACAGACAGACAGACAGACAGACAGACAGAGAGAAATTCTATCCTCCTATTTTTTTCCTACTGTCATTCATTTTCAATTTCCCCCCTGTTATATTGACTCATACTCACCATGCAATGTCTCTCTCTCTCTCTCCCCCTCCCCCTCCCCCCCCCCTTCGCGTGCGTGTGTGTGTGTGTGTGTGTGGCGCGTGTGCGTGTGTGTGTGCCCGTGTGTGTGTGGTGTGTGTGTGTGTGTGTGTGTGTGTGTGTGTGTGTGTGTGTGTGTGTGTGTGTCTGTCTGTCTGTGTGTGTGCGTGAGTGACTGTGTGCGCGCGCGCGT
>JADBJO010015999.1:15000-20000 GCA_016801955.1 Conus betulinus | reverse complement strand
ACAGTCCAGTTTGTATACAATAAGAAGAATAACTACGATTGCTCTCTTTGCTCTCTTTGCGATATCTTGACACAGGCATAATTAAAACTGAGTTTAGTTGTAAAGTATATTCCTAGATATTTATACGCATTCACTACAACGACTCTCTCATTTCCAAAGGTCCATCTCTCAACTTTTGCCAAGTACCCATCCTTACGAAAAACAATGATGTTAGTCTTCTTCATGTTAACCTGTAATCCAAGTCCTTTGGCTGCAGAGTATACAGAATTAAGTTGACGTCAGAGACCCAATTACTGTCGTGGACAATAATACAATATCATCAGCAAACAGCAAAATAAACAATTCTAAAAAATCATCAAAGTTACTCCATGCCTACCATTTTCAATTATTTCCAGGGCTAGTTCGTTTATGAACAATGAAAACAACACGGGGCTAGAGACATCACCCTGCTTAACACCATGAGAACACATACAAGAATTAGATAATTTTGCTCCTGATCGTATTCTTGCTTTCACTTCACTGTACATATTTTTTATATATAACGAAATGATTTACCTTAAACTCCATTTTTGATCAAAATAAGCCATAAAACGTTTACGGGAGACTGAATCAAAAGCCTTTTCAAAAATCAACAAAGGCAGCATATAACTTCTGATTATTTACAAAAACTGTTTTTGCACGGCAACTAGTAGCGTGAATATATGGTCAATTGTTGAGTAACCTTTTTTAAACCCAGCTTGATGTTCCCCAGTTATATCATTCAAGCGTACCCATTCACACAACCTACTATTAATAACAGAACTATACAACTTACTACAAATATTGCTCAAAGAAATACCCCTGTAATTGTTCACATCATTGACTTCTCCCCTTTTAAATAAAGGCAGAACTATAGATTCTTTCCAGCCATCAGGATATATTCGAGAATCAAACAGAAAAATTGAATAGCTTTATTAAAAAGTTCAAACTACTTTCTCCAGAATTCTAAAAAAAAAAAAAAAAAAAAACCTCATCAATCATGCCATCTGGTCCAGTAGATTTACCATTTATCAATTTCCGTACAGCAAGTAATATCTCCTCTTTAGATATCGGTCTGTCAAGCAGACAAACTTTCCTCTCCGTCCTCATCTGTTAACGTTTCCTCCATAATGACACTCTCATCATCGTCTTTTTCTAGCAAACTTCTGAAATGTTGATACCATTCATACATACAGAGAAAGAGCGAGTGAGAGGGAGAATGTGTGTATGTGTGTGTTTTGGGGGCAGGGGGGGGGGAGGGGGAGAGGAGAGAGAGAGAGAGAGAGAGAGAGAGAGAGAGAGAGAGAGAGAGAGAGAGACAGACAGACAGACAGACAGACAGACAGAGACAGAGAGTGACAGAGACAGAGACAGAGAGTGACAGAGAGAGACAGGGACAGGAGAGACAGATGTGGTTGGATGAGTGTGGATTATGGGGAGAGCTTTTAAAGACAACGTATAGCTTCTGACGATGTTTGTTTGATCGTCTGTTGCTCCGGTGTCTTTCTTTTTGTCCCAAAGTGCTGTCAAGAAGCTCTCTATTCGTCTGGCAAAGGCGACAGGGCTTCAGTTTCTCCTTTTTTATCTTTTCTTTTTTGGGGTGGGGGGATGGGGGTGGGGGTTGCCAGAATGTGGGTGGTGCGGTGGGGGTTTGTGGTGAGGGTGGTTTTTAAAGATTGGGTGGAGGGGTGGTCACATCGGTGTGGGACGGTGAGGAGTAAGGGTTGGTACACACACACACACACACACACACACACACACACACTCTCTCTCTCTCTCTCTCTCTCTCTCTCTCCATCTCCCTCACACACACACACACACACACACACACACACACACACACACACACACACACACACACACACACACACACACACATGCGTGTTTGTCTATACAAGGAGTGGATTAGAAGTCGAAGAAATAGCTAGAGAGGCAACATGAGGCACATCTGTGAAGAAAGGAAACCCGGCAGACAGAGGCAGAAAGGAGACAGCCTGGAGTGGAGAACGCCAGACAGATTTTAAAACCCTCTGCTCCCATGGGGACGACGATGGGGTTGCGGTATAACTGATATCACACAATAGTGAGTTTCAGATGAGACATTAAAGAACTCTACCGAGGTAAGATCAGTGACAGGAATACACTCAGATCAGTGAAAAGGACTGCAATCAGATCAGTGAAAGGACTACAATCAGACCAGTGAAAGGACTACAATGAGTGAAGTGAAAGCACTACAAAACAGATCAGTGGTGAAAGCACTACAATCAGATCAGTAAAAGCACTACAGTCAGTGGATATCACCCAGTTAAGATCAGGGAAGGGACACACAATCAGACCAGTGAAAGGACAACAATCAGATCAGTGAAAGGACTACAATCAGATCAGTGAAAGGACTACAATCAGGTCAGTGAAAGGACTACAATCAGATCAGTGAAAAGACTACAATCATTGGTGATCACCAGGTAAGCTCAGTGAAACGACTACATTCAGACCAGTGAAAGGACTACAATCAGATCAGTGAAAGGACTACAATCAGACCAGTGAAAGGACTACATCAGATCAGTGAAACGACTACAATCAGACCAGTGAAAGGACTACAATCAGATCAGTGAAAGGACTACAATCAGATCATTAAAAGGGCTACAATCCAATCAGTGAAAGGACTACAATCAGATCAGTGAAAGGACTACAACCAGATCAGTGAAAGGACTACAATCAGATCAGTCAAAGGACTAGAATTAGATCAGTCAAAGGACTACAGTCAGTAGTTATCACTGAGCTAAGATCAGTGAAAAGAGTACAATCAGGTAAGTGAAAGGACTACAATCAGATCAGTGAAAGGACTACAATCAGATCAGTGAAAGGACTACAATCAGATCAGTGAAAGGCTTGCAATCAGATCAGTGAAAGGACTACAATCAGATCAGTGAAAGGACTACAATCAGATCAGTGAAAGGCTTGCAATCGGATCAGTGAAAGGACTACAATCAGATCAGTGAAAGGACTACAATCAGATCAGTCAAAGGCTTGCAATCAGATCAGTGAAAGGACTGCAATCAGATCAGTGAAAAGACTACAATCAGATCAGTGAAAGAATTATAGTAAGTGGGTATCACAGAGCTAAGATCAATGGAGTGACAGGAATCACAAACAAATGAAGTGCTGCAGAGTAATATCACTGTATTTGCGGGAGGGTGGTGGGTGGTATAGAAGTGGATTGGAGGACTTCCTCTAATTAATCCAGATAAAAACCAATCGAGCGTGACTACGAGAGTCACCCGCCCCCCCCCCCCCTCTCTCTCTCTCTCTCTCTCTCTCTCTCTCTCTCTCTACTCCAGTCTATGTGTGTGCGTGCGCGCGCGCGCGCGCGCGCGCGCGCGCGTGTGTGTGTGTGTGTGTGTGTGTGTGTGAGAGAGAGAGAGAGAGAGAGAGAGAGAGAGAGAGAGGCGTGCGTGCGTGCATGCGTGCGTGCGTGCATGCGTGTGGTGTGTGTGTGTGTGTGTGTGTGTGTGTGTGTGTGTGTGTGTGTGTGTGTGTGTGTGAAAGTTTTTGTGTACGTGCGTGCGTGCGTGCGTGCGTGCGTGTGCGTGTGTGTGTGTGTGTGTGTGTGTGTGTGTGTGTGTGTGTGTGTGTGTGTGCGTGCGCATTTGTCCAACACGTGCTGGGGTAGACACAGTCCGAAACAAAGTCTGACTGGTAAAGGGCCAGTATTTCCTACCATTAATTCAATTTTATGTCATGCAGCTTTTGGATCTGTTTCTTTTTTTTTTTTTTTTCCTAACGTGACGAGAATGCGTGAAAAAATGTGACCCTTCCAAAATAAGGCTGATCGAAAAGGCTGCGTTGATAAATGTGACCCTTCCAAAATAAGGCTGATCGAAAAGGCTGCGTTGATAAATGTGACCCTTCCAAAATAAGGCTGATCGAAAAGGCTGCGTTGATAAATGTGACCCTTCCAAAATAAGGCTGATCGAAAAGGCTGCGTTGATAAATGTGACCCTTCCAAAATAAGGCTGATCGAAAAGGCTGCGTTGATAAATGTGACCCTTCCAAAATAAGGCTGATCGAAAAGGCTGCGCGTTGATAAATGTGACCCTTCCAAAATAAGGCTGATCGAAAAGGCTGCGTTGATAAATGTGACCCTTCCAAAATAAGGCTGGTCGAAAAAGCTGCGTTGATAAATGTGACCCTTCCAAAATAAGGCTGATCGAAAAGGCTGCGTTGATAAATGTGACCCTTCCCAAAATAAGGCTGGTCGAAAAGGCTGCGTTGATAAATGTGACCCTTCCAAAATAAGGCTGATCGAAAAGGCTGCGTTGATAAATGTGACCCTTCCAAAATAAGGCTGGTCGAAAAGGCTGCGTTGATAAATGTGACCCTTCCAAAATAAGGCTGGTCGAAAAGGCTGCGTTGATAAATGTTACCCTTCCAAAATAAGGCTGATCGAAAAGGCTGCGTTGATAAATGTGACCCTTCCAAAATAAGGCTGGTCGAAAAGGCTGCGTTGATAAATGTTACCCTTCCAAAATAAGGCTGGTCGAAAAGGCTGCGTTGATAAATGTGACCCTTCCAAAATAAGGCTGGTCGAAAAGGCTGCGTTGATAAATGTGACCCTTCCAAAATAAGGCTGGTCGAAAAGGCTGCGTTGATAAATGTGACCCTTCCAAAATAAGGCTGGTCGAAAAGGCTGCGTTGATAAATGTGACCCTTCCAAAATAAGGCTGATCGAAAAGGCTGCGTTGATAAATGTGACCCTTCCAAAATAAGGCTGGTCGAAAAGCTGCGTTGATAAATGTTACCCTTCCAAAATAAGGCTGGTCGAAAAGGCTGCGTTGATAAATGTGACCCTTCCAAAATAAGGCTGGTCGAAAAGGCTGCGTTGATAAATGTGACCCTTCCAAAAATAAGGCTGGTCGAAAAGGCTGCGTTGATAAATGTGACCCTTCCAAAATAAGGCTGGTCGAAAAGGCTGCGTTGATAAA
>JADBJO010015998.1:22500-41868 GCA_016801955.1 Conus betulinus | reverse complement strand
AACGTATTTGATAATAACACTCAGCAGCAACACCAGCCACATATTTTCACTCAGACACGTAGTTGATAATGTCACTTTCCCCTAGCAACGCCCGTTCACACAATATGTTCACAAGACAAATTACTTTATTCTATGCATTTATGCCCATCACGCTCAAGGGGCGCCCTAGGTCCTTGACGGACCCTTCGCCATCGCACTGTTCTGGGCTGTTTATGGGCCATTCCAGCAAGTGGGTCCATCGTTGCTTCAGCTCTGCCTCGGTGTCTCAACTCTTTAGTTTGTTGCGAGGCCGGCCTCTCCTCCTCGTTTCCCTTCTGCGGGTTCCAGGTCAGGGCTTGGCGGTGTGCTGGACTGCCTTCCTAGGTTGGCCGATCCAGCCCCACCTCCTTCACAGTATCTGCTTGGCCACTGTTTCCTGTCCCTCTCGCTCCACAAACGTTCGTTTCGGATCTTGTCCTGCCATCGGATTTATTGTAGAATGCGTCTCAGACAGGTGTTGAAGATGTCCTGATCTCTTTGTTGCAATCGTCCTTTGTTGTCCGACAGGTTCCCTCGCATCCGTAGGAGCCTAGAGATGCTTCCTCCTATCACCAGCTGGTTCAGGGCGCACAGGTCTGCAAAGCGCTCACCATTCTCGTTCATCTGTCCCAGTCCGTGGTTATGTCCTTTGCTCCTCTTCTGTCTATCACTGTCTGTAGTTGCTGGTAGAAGTCATCTTTCTTCTCTTCTTCCGCATCATTGGTGGGAGCATAGCACTGGATGATGTTCAGCCTGATGTCATTCTTCTTCGTGGTAAACTTGGCTGTGATGATGCGGGAGTTGACAGGTTCCCATCCGATGAGTGCCCCCTGGGCCTCCGGTGCCAGCATCAGGGCCACACCCTCAGTGTGGGGGCTCCATCCTCTGTGTGTCCTGAGTACAGCAGCTGTTCTCCAGATGAAAGTCTCAGCTGTCCTGACTGTAGCCACCTTGTCTCACTCAGTCCTAGCACTCCGATCTTGTAGTTTTTCATCTCTCTCGCAACTTGGATGGTTTTTTTTCCTGTTTCGTACATCGTCCTGATGTTCCATGTGGCTACTCTCGTTGTTGTCCTGGGTGTTAGAAGGGGAGTCAGCCTTGCAGCTTCCTTTCGGCTTTCACTGCACCGCGTCATAAGTCTCCGGGATGGAGACCCTTCCTTGCCCAGGTGAATGTTTTGGTTCATTGTCGTCGATGCTTCTGTAACTGGTCTTTTTTTTACAGGTAGGGTTGTTAGCCCTACGCAAACCCCTTTATCCTCCGGGCGAGGTGGTCCTGCCTTAGTCGCCTCTTACGACATGCATGGCAGGGCAGTGGGTCTATTCTATGCCCAGTTGATAATACCACTCTCATAGCAACGCCATCACACAATATTTTCACTCAGCCACATAGTTGATAATACCACCTCTCATAGCTATTTTCACTATGACGACCAGTTGATAAGAACACTTTCATATCAACGCCGTCACACAATATTTTCACTCAGACACAGAGTTGATAATACCACTCTCTAGCTATTTTCCACTAAGACGGACAGTTGATAAAATCACTTTCATATCACGCCGTCAACACACATTTTCACTCAGACCATAGTTTGACAATAACACTTTCATAGCAACGCCGTTGTATACCATTTTTCACTCAGACACACAGTTGGGTAAGATTTACCTTTTTCTTGCCATCTACGTTTTAGTTCGATGGCTGACCAGCGAGGCGAGGTTACACACAGGTCATGCATCCCCTACGTCCTCCGTGAGACAGTCTTCGTCCCTGAGTCAGGCGATGCTCAGTAACTACATGGAAGGTTCTTACTGCGAGTGATGCTGCCCCCTTCTTATGGGGCGACAGATGCCTCTGGTGGACACGTCCAAAAGCGATTTTACTCAATCAATCAGTTAACCGCATTCTGTACTACATGGTGAATTATCTATGGGCTATACCCACCCCCCTTATATCACTAGATTCATGTTCACGGATCATACTTGAAGCAGGACTGGATCGACATTTGAAAGAGCTGTTGTTTTTCACTTAAGAAATTGTCTTTTTTTTTTGTTTTTTTTGTTTTTTTGTTTGTTTTTTAACTTTTCAACTTTTTAAATAATGAAACCCCCCCGCATAGGCATAAATTGCGTTTGTTTTCATGCACGTTTATTTGCGTACACTTTTTACAATCGGTCGCGAGGAACTACGTGAGTCGTTGAGGCACTCCCCGACTCCCACGACAGTTGTGTTGCCACCTGCATTACCAGCCTCAAGACATCTTTAAGGGAGGACTGGTCTCCTCCCTGTCTGGTTTGCTGGTTGTTGGCTCTGGTGGTCTCTCTTGGTGGTCGGGGGTTCATCCAGCGTCTCCAGAGTGTCCCCCTCGCTCGCTCGGGATGACATGACCACGGATCCCCCACCTGACGGCTGGCTGAACTGACCAGTCCATATAGCTGCTCTAGGATTCTGAAGTGGTGCTATCCGCAGTGTGAATTGTTGTTATGGCGTAGGGAGAGTGGATGGTAAATAGTAGCAGTTTGCCGTTGAATTGCTTCATGTATCTTTGTCACGAGGGTTTTTCCCTCTGCTCACTGCTCTCCATTCTGTGGTGCCCTGTTAGTGTTGTCCAGTGTGGATGAGACTGCCGCAGATTGTCAGAAAGTTTGGATGGGACTGCTGTTGTTTCAGTTGGCCCCAAAACGCTCTGGTTTGGCTCGTTTATTCTCTCTCTCTCTCTCTCTCTCTCTCTCTCTCTCTCTCTTCTCTCTCTCTCTCTCTCTCGCTTTTTCAACCTGCGTTGAATTAGTAAAAATACAACGACATTCGTTTCGGGCACTGACAATGTAACTAAAAGAGACTGCATTGTACCGAAAGCAAACCGTGTGTGTGTGTGTGTGTGTGTTGTGTGTGTGTGTGTGTTCTTTCTTTAATTAACCGTCTTTTCACTTGAGGTGATGTAAGACAAAAAGGGGAGAAAAGTATGTAATGGTGTGTTGTGTGGGGGGGGGGGGGGGGGGGCGTGCGTGCGTCCATACGTGCGTGCGTGTGTGTGTGTGGTGTGTGGGGCGCGCGCGTGTGTGTATGTGTGTGTATGCGTTTGTGTGTGTGTGTGTGTGTGTGTGTTGTGTGTGTGGTGTGTGTGTGTGTGTGTGTGCGCAGTGGCATATACACACGCCAACCCGTATATTTGACCTGAACGGGTATTTCCTTTAACAGTATTCAGTGATTATCTTCAGTGTTTCGTACTGTTCAACGCTTACACATTCTACAGTTCATTAATCTTCAGGGTTTCATACGTTCAACTGCTTTCACCATACAGGATTAACTCCACAGAAGAAGGACAACTCTGCCGAGAGGCCCGATTTTCTGGCCCTTCAAGAACAAACCAGACCTGTTTGTCCCCTGGACTTGGTGGATGGCTGGCATCCTACAGTACCTGTGCGCAACGTGGGATCGTAAGTGCCACATGGGCTCAGGGAGATACTCTCACTTGATGCTGATGATGGACAACGGGAGAAGGTGAGTGACTTTGTCAGTTAGGATGGAGATGGGAGGGGGGAGGGGGGGAGATGGGAGGGGGTGGGAGATGGGGGTGGGGGTATATACTGGCAGCACATCGGAGCCGTTGAAACTCTGTCTTGTCCAGATATTGTTTGATGTCCAAAGGATATAGCTTGGGTTAAAAAATTGTCGTAGTTTTATGGCGCTGAATGGAACAGTCCACTGTGGTAACAGACTGATGATCCTGTGTCTTAGAGTCATATGACGACCCACAGCAACCAGTGAAGGGTGGTGGCATTTTGACGTGTTTGAATCAAGTTTGCAAGCATCACCACACACACACACACACACACACACACACACACACACACACACACACACACACTGGGATGGCACATATTTTTGACGATCAAGTTTTCAGCTATATTTTCGTTTTGGTCAACAGAATCGACATTTTCCTACGAATTGTAATCTGTCACAGCCCAGTGGTTTAAAAAACCATGCCCCAAGCTATTGTTCACTGGTTGAACATTGTTCTATACATAAACCTCGTCAAGTATCTTGATGCTGGTTGAAATTCGATCTTTCTTTTCCAGCTGACAAAACATTAACATCTGGTTCGTTCACAGTTTACAGTGTCTAGCAATTTTCTGTCCCCAAGTTACCTCTCTCTCTCTCTCGCTCTCTCGCTCGCTCTCTCTCTCTCTCTCTCTCTCATCTCTCTCTCTCCTCTCTCTCTCTCCTCTCTCTCTCTCTTCTCTCTCCCCTCCACGCGCCCGACAGATTCACAAAGATGCTATAATACTACTGAAGCATAGTGCTGCGTGGCATGTCACAAGTTGTTTCACACACCCTTCTCGTTCTGTTGGTCCAAAGCTTTGGTTACCCTGATACCAAGTATGAACAGATATTGGCTCCTCTCATCGACTGCTGTCAGTGATTCTCTCTCTCTCTCTCTCTCTCTCTTCTCGTCTCTCTCTCTCTCTCTCTCTCTCTGTTGTGTGTGTTGTGTGTGTGTGTGTGGTGTGTGTGTGTACATAGATTTTTTGGTGATTTTATATTTTTTCCGGCGTGGTGGGGTGAGTGAATTGGGCTGTCTGGTGCATATTGAGAGAGAGAGAGAGAGAGAGAGAGTGAGAAGAGAGAGTAGAGAGATTTTTTATTTTTCAGTACTTTAATGAAGTTCATTTGTTTTATACTACAATTTCTTTTTTTATTATTTTCGTTTACAACTAAGCTTCAGTCGTTCGAGTGAACTGAGGGCTGAAAATGAAGCAAAATTTTCGAAGAGGAGGAAGTAGTTTACTGCCAAGACATAAACAAACCATGTACAGTTTAGACACAATGGAGTTCGACCTCTTGGCCTCTTCTCAGCGGAAAATCAAATAACATTCAAGACAGTGAAAACATAGACGAGAAAGCACTTATCTCTCCTGTTCGCCTCACGATCCAAATGGCCGCCAGACGGAAATTGAACCACCCACGAAGGATCATGGGAGAGAGGAAATGGGGGGGGGGGGGTATTTATGGAAGAGTAGCTGCATGTGGGTTTGGGGTAATGGTATAGAATCAGATGTAGGGGAAGAAAAAATAATAGTAATAAATAAATGAAATAGATAAATAGATAAATAAATGAGTAAAAATTACAATAATAATAAAAAAAAATCAAAAAATGATTTAAAAGATAAAATGATAATAAAAAAATAAATAAGATAAATAATAAATAAGATTTAAAAAATTTAGATAATACAATAATGATTTGATTTTTTTAACCAATGAAAAAATAAAATGAAATAAATGAAGGGTGGGCTGGAACTTCTGTATGAAGTGGGTAGTGGGGCTATGGTGGTGGTGGTGTGTGGTATTTGTATATGTGGTGTGTTTGGTGGGAGATATTGCCGACTGGTGTGGAAGTGGTGGGTATGTATATTAATGTTACTGTTGGATGTTGATACCTTGGGGCTGTAGCGTACCAAGTTTGGTAATGAGATGGGTCCTTCGTGATGTACTTTCAAAGCTGTCACTCTGTAATTGCCAGAGTGCCAAGACTTTCAAACGGTTGATGTGTAGGGGTGGTCAAAATGCAGGGCAACAGGTCTGGGTCGGTGGTGGCGGATGTCAGCCAGGTGTTTCAGAGATGCGTGTCTCAAGTGTGGGCGGGTTGTTATTATAGATCTTGCCACACAGCTGGCAATGGATGGCGTATACAATGTTGCGGCTCTGGCAGGAGAATGTGCATTTAATAGTGAAGGAGTCTTTGGGGCCCTGTAGGATGGAGTCTGGTGTGGTGGAGGGGGCAGATTTTGCAATTACGTTTTGAACAGGGGTGAGTACCTGGTGGTGAAGGTGTGGATATTCTGTTCAATTTGGACCGCCACGAGAAGATCTTTGGGTTTTATCACGTCTGAACGTGATCACGGGTCTGGTATGGAAAGGCAGGTTTGTGGTTTTGTACAATGTGCCAGTTGGATTTGAGAATCCCTGCAAGATGGGGAGGGTGTGTGGATGGAAGAGAGGGCAGGCAGCGGGTTTGTCTGTGTCTGCTTTGAATGCTGGGTTTCCAGAGCAGATGTTCTGGATGTTGGCTTGTGGGCGCGGTGAGAGCTTTCATCCACAGAAACACCCGTATTTTTTAGTTTTTTTCCTATTTGCAAGGACACTGTCTTTCAATTTTCTGGACATGAACCGCACAAGGATGGGTCGTTTTTCTCACCGACACGACTGGGACCAGTCCGGTGCGCTACCTCAAGGTCCCCCCCCGTAGTGGTGCCGCCGATCAGGTCGGTGAAAATCCGGCAGCATGTCCTGGCACAATCCTTAGACGTCTCGCCTTGCTTCTCTGCCACGTGGTACACCCTCCTGTACTTGGGGTCCTGGCAGTAACTAGTTCCCTCTCTTTCTACATTTTGCTTCATTTATAAAATGTTAAATGTTACCTGTTAAGTTTCCTTTATGGTTTTGTATCAGTTCAGATGTTGCTTGTAGTATTTGGTTTTTTTCATTCATTATTATTTGCATGTTTTGGAAAGTCGGTACAACAATATGTTAAACCGACAGTAAATGGTGTCAGTCAGTCAATCAATGTGTGGACGTGAAAAAAAAAAATCTGAAGTAAAGGTATGGTTTAATTCAGAAGAGCAGTAGTTGGTGCCCGTGAGTGTATTCTCCTACTGAAAAGATTAGAGTCGTTGAACGTTGGTTTAGGTTCCAGAGAAAGCTGAATGTCTTCGTTGAAACTGTCTCTTGAGCTATTTCCTTTTCACACATTTTTTTTTTACTATTGCCGCTTAACGAAAGAAAAAAAAAAAATAAACTGTGAGACAAACACCACGACTTTGCCTGTTTTGTCTTCTTCAGGCAAGACAAACAACACTCAAGACAATGAAAACGAAGAACGAAAACAAGCGGTTAATTTTACAGACTGGACGCAAAAATGGATGTGGAATGGAATGGAGGGTGTTAGGAAGGACACAATGGGACAAGTTAAAAAGACAATATGATAATAATTATGATGATAAATAATAATATAATGATAATAAAATAATGGACAACTATAATCATAATATAATGAAATAATAATAATAACAATGATCATAATAATGATAATGATTAGTATTAGCACCATAATCACAATAATAATCATAATCATAATCACAATCCTAACAATAATGATAATGATAATAATAATAATGTTATTGATGATGCTGATAATGACAAACACTATTTTAAAATTAAAAAAAAAAAAAAGTAGAGAGGATTGCTACCACTTTTCTTTTCCTCCTTTTGTCAACACACCCTCCATGTGGCAAAGGTTTTTGTTTTTTTTTCATCAAACCTTTTTATCATATTTTTAGGTGGGGACTTGTCATCCTCTTTTTTTTTTACCCTACCTTTTCCCCCTTTTTATCCCTCTCTCCTTCTCCACTCACACACACTATCCAAATCTGTCGGGTCTTTTACTGATGGTCATTCTAATGCGAACACGTGGCAGAGTAAGGGAGAGCACCTACCGTCGCCTTCAAGAGTTCCAAGAAACGGCACCCTGACTACGTCCTGGATGTCCTGACAGAGAGGGACCCCGTGTACCCCCTGCAACCAGCCGCCGTGGCGAAGTGGTTAGCGTCGCGGACTCCCGGCTGCTGGGAGGTCGTGGGTTCGAATCCCATCAGAAGTCATGTGGGTTTTTTTCTGCCCCGACCGGCTCCTACCCAGAGTTGAGTTTGCTGCGGACTCAGTTGGGAAGACTGGGACCACACAGTCGAGTTTCATCCACTTAATGGATGCGTTTCTGAGAGTGTTGCTCAAATTTCCTGACCAACACTGCAGGTGTCTGTATCTCTCGGGCCTGGTTGACGCCGGGATATATTATGAAAGGAAGCGTAGAGTACAGCCCTGTCATGTAGTCTCAGACCGAAATGGAAATCCGTAGCATCATCATAATCATCATCTCATTCTCATCGATCATCATAAAAAAAAAAAGTCTCAAATTCTGTGGCCCTTCATGCCCTGCTCTCATGGTGACCTCAGTTTCGATGTCCTCTCCACGTCTGTGGCCTTGGTTTGGTTCCGTCGGGGTCACCGGTATCGGCGAGTCCATGGGGGCTGTCGTTGGACGGACGTGGTGGCGCCCTCCGGAGGGAGAGCTCACTCACGCCGGCTCCGCGACTAAGCAATTATTGTCGTCAGTAGGGGCTTAGTAGTGGTGTCCTGCGTATGTTAGATCAGAACAGGCGCCTGGGGTGCCTCTTGACGACTTGACATTGACTGCTCCCTGTGGATTGCCGGTGCCGGGGCTGCGGCGGGGCCGACCGGGCCGTGGCTGTGGACAGGGGTGTCGGAATGAGCGGCGTGGGTGCACTGCCTCTGAGGTGGCGCAGAGGTTAGGACAGCAAAAAAAAAAAAAAAAAAAAAAAAGTCTTTAGTAACGAGATGATGCTTGCACTGTTGTGTGTTAAGTAAGTATGTATGGAATAGATTATGAACCAAGAAGTAGATGGGGCGGGAACAGTCTCTTTCTCTGTCGGAAGTTAGAGTTTCATTCCGTATAACGAAGGCATTTTTCCAGCGTTAGAATTTCATTGCGTATAATGAAGGCTTTTTTCCACAAGTTGGAGTTCCATGGCGTGTAATGAAGGCATCGTTTTTTACAAGTTGCAGTTCTGTGGCGTGTAATGAAAAGCATTTTTTACAAGTTGCAGTTCTGTGGCGTAATGAAGGCATTTTTCACAAGTCGAAGTTCCGTTGCGTACAATGACGACATTTTTTTCAAGTTATAGTTTCCATTGCGTACAATGAAGACATTTTTCGCAAGTTAGCAGTTCTACTACGTATAATGAAGACATTTTTCGCAAGTTAGTTCTACTGCGTATATGAAGACATTTTTCGCAAGTTACAGTTCCATTGCATATAATGAAGACATTTTTCGCAAGTTCGAGTTCCATTGCGTATAGAAACGGCATTTTTGCAAGTTCGAGTTCCATTAGTTTATAATGAGAGACATTCTTCGTAAGTTAGAGTTCCATCAGTTTTAATGAAGACATTTTCCGGATGTTAGGGTTCCGTTACATAGAGTAAAGGCTTTTTTTCTAAGTTCGAGTTCCATTAGTTATAATGAAGGCATTTTTTTTCGCAAGTTGGAGTTCCACTGCGCATAATGAAGGAATTTTCACAAGTTAGTGTTCCACCCCATAAAATAAATGCTTTTTTTTTTTTTTTTGCAAGTTAGAGGTCCATTGCGTATAATGAAAGAGCATGTATCGCAAGTTAGAGTTCCATCGCGTATTGTGAAGGTATTTTACCGCAAGTTGGAGTTCCAAGGCATGTAATGAAGATATATTTTGCAAGGTAGATTTCCATTGCGTGTAAGAAAGGCGTTTTTCGCAAGTTGCAGTTCCATTAGTCATAATGGAGGCATTTTTTTTTCAAGTTGGAGTTCCATTTTGTTAAATTGAAGGCATTGTCACATTGTAAGAGTTCCGTGGTGTCTAATGAAGGCATTTTTCACATGTTAGAGTTCCATGGCGTTATAATGCAGGTATTTTCTACAAGTTGTACTTCCTCTGCACATAATGAAGGCATTTTTCACAAGTTAGTGTTCCACCCCATATAATAAAGGCACTTTTCGCACGCTGAAGTTCAATTGCGTATAATGAAAGAACATGTTTCGCTAATTGGAGTCCCATGCGTATAATGGAGGCTTTTTTTTGCAAGTTGGAGTTCCATGGCATATAATGAAGACATGTTTTTTCGCAAGTTAGAGTTCCGTTGTGTATAATAAAGGCATTTTTCGTAAGCTGGAGTTCCATTAGTCATAATGGAGGCATTTTTCGCACGTTGGAATTCCATTTGTTAAATTGAAAACATTTTTCATATTTTAGAGTTCCATGGAGAATGATGAAGACATTTTTGACATGATACGAGTTCCATGGCGTATAATGAAGATAATTTTCGGAAGCTGGAGTTCTATTACGAACACTAAAGGAACACTTTTAGCAAACTGGTGGTTGATTTGTGCAGAATGAAGGCATTGCTTGCAAGTAGAGTTCCAATAGAAACAAAGAAGCATTTTTTTCGCAGGCTGGAGTTCCACCACTTAATAAAAAGGCATTCACGTCTTCCGCTTTGTATTTGCCCCCTGTCGACGGGTTGGCTGACTAACTAGTTGTTCACGACACTTCACAAGTGACAGTGTTAAAGTATCAAGTTTGAAGCACACACCCACGGTGGTTCACTTAAGGGCAAAGGTTGGCTACGTGCAGGCGTTAGGCCGACCTTTTCAGCAGAGGATGACAAGAAGCTGGTGTAAGTGTTTGTCATAGTGGGCAGGCTAGCCAACTGAACGATTCTCTCGCCGGGCAGAAGTTAGCCTACATGTGCAAGCGAATAAGACTCTTACAAAGACGAATGGTGAGAAAATTGAGGAGAGATACCGTTCGTGCCCACTCTGCTTCTTTGAATAGGAAAGTGCATGTCATGTCCATATATATTACACGTGTGAGGTGCACGTGACGAAACGATTACGCGACAGTCAGTCAGAGCGTAGTTCGTTGAAGTGCCATGTGTAGGTTTGTAGGGCATGTACTCAACAATATTCAATATCATTCATGAAATCAATGCCGCCTTTGTACATATTTTTGTGGTACAAGATGATGAATAAAATCTGCTGGATGTCGGAAACAGACACAGAATTAATGAAAAGAGTGCGATGATAGAGCTGTCTGATACAGCTGATAATGTACGACGTTGCTGAGCACTGGACAGTATTTTCATTGTGTTCAATCCTTGGCGTCAAACCCGTGACAGGAATATGACGTCAACTCTATGACAGGAATGAAGTTGACATTGGACATTGTTTGATATTGAATTGAATGTATTTATCCGATTGACTTGAAAAAAGATTGATTTTGGATGGCATACTGTGGGAATTATAAATGCCATGAGAAAATTACTTTTTCGTTGTACGTTTTAGTTGTGTTTGCATGACGTAGGGCCTACTTGAAGTGACGACTTTTTTTTTTTTTTTTTTTTAATCTTGCTTTCAAAACCAGAATCTTCTTTAGCACAAAACAATAAG
The DNA here is from genome assembly GCA_016801955.1 of Conus betulinus. Lineage (NCBI taxonomy): Eukaryota > Metazoa > Mollusca > Gastropoda > Neogastropoda > Conidae > Conus > Conus betulinus. The sequence continues at coordinate 30,794 of JADBJO010015998.1, read as the reverse complement.
CTGCCCATATTTGTGAAAAGAAAATATGTCTTGAAAACTCTATTAAGACTGGTGATATGAATATCCGGTGATATTTAATGTAAGCGTTAGCACTATAGGCCTTGCTTCACCCTGTAAACATTCACGCCACAAATTCTTCCAAAGTCTGCAAACATTCACACCTAAAAGTTAACTTGTATGTGAAAGATGGTACCCCCCTACAACGTCTTCACTTTTCATCCTCCACACCACAAGTCCTTGTTATATCTGCAGACATGAGATCCAGAAGATTTGTTTAGTTTGATAAACATTCAAAACCAAGAGATTATGTTTTATATATAAACATAGATATCAAAAGATTATGTTTCATCCGTAAGTGTGAACGCTTAACGGTTAATCGATGCATAGCCCACAGTACGTTCTCTGTGCCTGTATGTATGTGGGGTGTTTTTTTTTTTTTGTTGTGTGTGTTTTTTTTTTTGCTACCAATAGAACAGCAAAGTTTTCACTAATCTTATCCAGGTTTGGCATGATTTTTGCCTGATAGGCATCGGTTGGAAATTTTAAATTTGACCAATGCATCTAGATAAATAACTTTTTTAAAAGTGATCCCAGTTCCTGTATCCCTTATATGGTTATGCAAGAAGACAACAAGTGCTGTTTTATCTCTTTGTACTTTCAAAAAAAAAAATAATCTACCGTTTCCATCTGAAAAAAAAAATTTCATCATGGATTATTTAAAGAGAACATCACAAAAAAATACATTCAAAACTTTCAACAAAAAAATCTACCGATTCCACTTTTTTCCCCTTTTTTTTACATTTTAATTGTCATGGATAATTTTTAGGGAACACCACAAAGAAATATGTTGAAAACTTAATAAAAAAAAAAAAAAAAATCTACCGTTTCCAATTTTTTTCATCATGCACGAGTTTAAGGGAACACCACATAGAAATATGTTTAAAAAAAACTTTAAAAAGAAATGCACTGTTTCCATATTGTTTTTACATTTTGTTACCCATGGATGGTTTTAAGGGAACACCACATAGAAATATGTTGAAAACTTTAAAAAGATATCCAGCCATCCTCTTTATGGCTGTATTTGTTGGCTGTCAGTGTTCTCTCCTCCTACCCCCCCCCCCCCCCCCCCCCCCCACACACACACACACACACACACACACACACACACACACACTCCCAAACACAAAAAACAACTCATTTCTGCTGTTTGCAAATCTGCTGAAGAGAAGCTGAAGCTCCTAAAGATGTATCTATGTAAGAACTATTTTGGCAGTGTGTGTGTGTGTGTGTGTGTGTGTGTGTGTGTGTGTGTTCTGCCCACAGTTATGTTCCGATTTTGAAGTCGTATTCCACTTGTGACTGAAGTTTGAAATATTCTCCGAAAACAACCACAACTATAGACAGGCAGAAAAAGCCAACATAGCGTATCTATGTGTGCTCGTTGGCCCTTTGAAAAGGTCAGAACTTCAGGATGCAGACTTTCATGAACCCATGGGTATGTCTCCCTCATAAAATACTGCTTGGGACGAGAGACAAGCATCTACATGTGAAGGAATTTATTACATCTTTCTAATATGCTAATCTTAGAAGTGTGTGCATCTTTCTCTCTCAATAATCCAGTTGGTTACGCACGCACCCACGTGCGCGCAACACACACCACACACACACACACACACACACACACATACATGCCATGAGAGAGAGAGAGAGAGAGAGAGAAGAGAGAGAGGAGAGAGAGAGAGAGAGAGAGAGATTTACAGTAGTAATGACCATAAACTCTAAGAACATTTTGACCACGCTTGCACCCTTTATATGGTCCAGTTATTCATTGTTCACACACACACACACACACACACACACACACACACACACACAGAGGATTCTGACGGATAGATAGATAGATAGAGAAATAGATAGATAGCTCACAGTAGACCACTGTCAGCACATTCTGATCTCCTTTGCGTCCTGTTTGGATGGTCATGCATAAGATGCAAGATTTCCTGTTATTCTTATAACTGTGTAGGCTACCCACAAAAATTTGTGCGTCGTTCTATGATTTTGTACCAGATTTCTTTCTTTTTTTTTCAACTCAAATAGTTTAATTGCAAAGGCTTGTACCAGATTTCCATAACTTGGTCAACGGGCAATTATTCAGTTACTTCTGTTAGTATACTACAATAGCATTGAACATCCAACACATTTTTACCTCCCATGCATGCTTTTTTTTTTTTTTTTTTTTGCCCTCAATGTTTTCAGTTAAGATATTTCCACCTACGCAGATTATTCCTTATTCATTTCAATATTCAGCAACTTATTTCCTTCTCCGTTAGAACTTCCTTCTCCATTCCCTTTTCTGTCCTTTTTTTGGCTGACATGGGAGACCACTGGGTTTTGCTTGGAGCCGCTGGACGATGAGACTACTGCAGTCTTGTAAATGGATTATCTCCCTTTGATGTCCAGGACGGGCTGATATTCCATCCCTCCTCTTTTTCAAACTGAACAGATTTTTCATCTGTTTGTCTTGCCTGTTGCTTAATTCTTCGATAGCCTTTGTCGAAGTGTTCAACAATTGATGCTGTCAAGCCGTTGTTACGTACAACCGCATTCAATCCAAAAACATCGGAAACACACATGCATGTTAAATTCAAAATCTATGACGTAGATCTCATAGTTTGATCCGGCTTATGATAAAGCCAAACTTGAATATACTAAATTAACGTCATCAGAAAATAGTAGCGATAGATCCTGATATTAGTGGTCAGCGTGGTGACTCCCCTTCAAATGGACTGTGACTAGTGTGAGTAGTGCAATGCACACAACATTAGTTGTAAATGTGTACTCGGTGTGACTTCGGTTTAGTTATTGAGTATGGTTTGCTTATTTGTTTGGGAAGAAACGAAGAGAGTCTTCTTGATCTTGCACCAAGTCTTGCCCGAGGTCTTGACATGCTTTCACAAGTTTTCATAGATATTCTTGACAATTATTGAGTGTGGATTTGCTGATTCGTTTTGGGAAGAAAACGAGAAGAGTCTTCTTGATCTTGTATGAAGTCTCCCTTTTTGACCCTCTCATGCCCATTATTTGGGTTGATCTTGTTGTGAAATGTTGGCAGTCTCAAAAGACTTCGTACGATGAACATACTTAGCTAATGAGCACAAATCTTGTGGGAGTCCTCTTTTTGATGCCGCTGCTTTCGACACCATACAGCCTCGTAGAAATCGTTTGTTTACTATTTACTATTCCCCGCTTCATTTAAGATTTCTTTTCACACTAGTTACTCCGAGATTACTTTATATTTGACTGTGTTCAACTTATTCAGGACAAAAGAAAGGTTATGCCAGTCTTGAAGAAACGCTAATTTGTGTTTGTTCGTTTCTCCATTTCTTGCTGTGTGTATGTGCCAGATGCAGGGAATATGGGCAAGCTTGGACTATCCTTTGGGGGGGGGGGGGGGGGGGGGGGGGGGGGCGAATATCTTCTTGTTTGTTCCATGTGCTCTGTGTTATTATTTCTGTATGGTGATCTAGTATTGTAAGCAGCCTTCGTTTGGACTTATGAGCGTGTAATTCTGTCATCATGAGGGAGCAAGAGTTACCCTACTTGTTCGTTATTTGCTGTTTATTTGTCTCTGTCTCAGTTAATGTTTCCTTGCTATCTATGAGCCAAGGTGCTGTAGTCTTTCTATACTCTTATTGACCATTGCAACAGTGATCTATAAACCAGTGTGCTATGTCTGGTTGCGAAGTGAGGCTACTGCAGGCGGAAATCTAAACAAATTTTAATTGTAATGAATAGCGAACCGGAAAAAAAAAAAAAAAAAAAAAAAAAAAACCGTAGACAAACTAATCACAAGACAAAACACGACACGTTTCGACCTCATAGGTCTTCTTCAGGCAAGATACAAAAACACTCCGGACAACGAAAATGAACGAGATCACAATAACGTAACATACATTGTCAATTTCTTCCTTGTCACATGCATGCCCTCATAACACTACTGACGGATCAAATGGTTGGACACAATAAGAATGCGCCCTGATTTTTCAACTCTTAGCAATGGCTGATGCTATCAACAGGATAAGACCTACAAATTCTAATCTAATACATTTCATTTCGGGATTTCCAACATCCGACAGATTGTCCTCATTAACTTTTATCCCCCCCCCCCCCCCCCCCCCCCCTAAATGTATCAAGGAGACATACAACTACCGATAAAATCGGATTAATTATGAGACTGGACCTTGTTGAGAAGAGAACATCTACACACTTATATGAGGCGCTTTACGACCATTAAACTCTGACTGATTCTAAATCTTTCATTCACCTGTACTTGACATTTGCAGTAGGTATAAACATGATATACAACAGACCTGTTCTGAAAATAGATGAATAAATGAATGAATCAATCAATAAGGGGAAGATAATACACAACTTTTCATTGCAAATAGAGTTACCTGTTCTCAACTTGCAGGTCCAGACTCAAACACAATTCGTGCACGTGTCATTTTGTTTAAAGAAAAGGCACATCGAAACCAAAACATGCAGATCTGAATCAATAAATCGATGATAATCATGATAACGTAGGTGAACTTGTCTGTATGACATGTGCATCGTTTCATATGAATGTTTTTGACATTGTCTCTTCTGATGGGACTGTTAAGCTGGCTCATTGTGCAAAATGCACCTGATCTGTGAGGAAAACACACACACACACACACACACACACACACACACACACAATACACACGCAAGCACGTGCGCACGCTCACACACACACACACACACACACACACACACACACACACACACACACCACACAGACACACACACACACTGTCAGGCTCACTAAGACCTGAACTAATATAGAGGGACAGACAGAAATGACAGACCCAGCTAATTTATCTCCCCAACACACCAATAGCAGCATCAACACAAAAATAATGATTATGTTCAACCCAAGTTTATAATCTTTAACTCCCTATGCATAAAAGTTTTCATACACACAACCACACACACTCGTGCACCCGATGAGGAGACTACATACCACAACATTATAAATGACTGTGACAAGTCACTTGACAAGTTCACCCAATCAGTCCAAAGTACCCTCTTGTACAAACTGTACAAACCCAAACAGCAGAATAGATTTCAAATCTATGCCCTCTGCCCCCTGGCCTCTCCCTCCCCCCTCCCCCCCCCCCCCCCCTCTTTAAACAGCCTGAACCACCCCGCTTAACATTATTTACAAGGAAAGTTTACGTCACATCACGACTATGTCGCCAAATTCTTCACCTTCCTTCCCCTCTCAACCCTCCGTCAGTCCCTAATGTGGCAGAATAACACAGCAAAAAATTTTACATCGCACTGAAACAATGTTGCCCAGCCTCACCCCCCCCCCCACCACCCCCACTCTCCCTCTCTCCCCACCCCCATCCCTCTCTCACCTAACACAATGGCACGAGCCCTCCTCTTGCAAACTACTTCCTTCTCCTCACTCCCCCTCCCTCTCCCTCTCCCCTCCCCCCCCCCCCCCCCCCCCCCCCCCCACCTCTTAATATTCACCCACCCACACGTAGACAGTTGCACAAAGCTGGGTGAGTGATTCAAGCATGTTCGCCAAGCGCTTGACTAATTAGCATTCGTTCTACAGATGTGTGCATGAATTATCAACCACCGATTAAGTTCATACAATTGTAGTTTTCATGGTTTGTGATTGGTCCAATTCACCATTGGTGTGTGTGTGTGGGGGGGGGGGGGGGGGGGGGGGATGACAGACAAGTCCCCTCCCTCTCACTTCCTTGAGTGACAGCCTGTCTCAAAGGAATAATCTAGAATACACAGTTTAGCATACAAATAGAAGACGCATAGTGTCGCACGCTCACTGATTCCTCAAGACCAGCTGTAGATCAGAACCAAGTAACATGAGAGACGCTAGGGGATGAACTAGAGAGGAGGCACGGTTATCTCTTCCATTCTTTGACCCAGTCTGAGTTACTGACTCTCCCAGAATTGTAAGTTGAAATTACGTTTTTACATTTTGAATCTATGCATTGATTGTATGCAAGCCATGGGGTTAAGCAGTGTAACTTTGTACCAATACTTGGTGACATTTAGCAAAAAGATGAATGATTGTTCTGTGTAGTAGTTTGCTTGCCACCATGCGGTAAAAGCTATCACCATGTGATTATGATTCTTTGGTAACAATCTGACCACCATTCTTTGTGTACCATCTGACTTTTGTCAGTTTGCAATTCTATCAGTTAAGATGATAACTGAATGATAAACTTTGATCAGAAAAACGTATGCCTGTGCTAGGCGAAAACTTCTAAGTTGATTTATAAATACTGGTGGTTGCTGGAATGCTTTGTAGTGTATGACTAAGTCTACATCACATGCGTACTTGAGCTGAGTGTATTCCTAGTTAATGTAAATTTAATCCTTCAGAAAAAACATTGAGAGTTAATTGACTAAAATTATTTGCATTGTATTACTGTCTCCTATCCTTTTCTAAACTCTGCTCAACCACTAAACAAAAGTGGAGGTTGAGAATTATAGCAGAAACTTTCCAATAGAGTAACACTTTGGTGGCTGAGTTCTTACACCTCTTCTGAAAGGTGGAGGGCAAATGTGTGAACTCGACAAGCCAGACTCTCAGCTACTTAACTACAGACCAGGTTCTCTTTACCACTGACCTGGGACCATTGCTACACCATAAATCATAGCTACGCCATAAGCCAAGGCTATGCCATAAACCGTGTGGTAATGCAACATATCACTGGGCAAGACCAGCTGGGAAGACCACACCACAGCCCAGCATACAGCAACAGGTATACAAAACAGGATCAGTCACCAGCCACAGAGAGAGATCACCTATCCTCTCCCATTGTCAATCCATGTGGTCTCTCTCCTTCATGGGATTCAACTCAATCCATTCAGAGCTTTCCCTCACTTCATGATGAAACAGTGAGAACATGTCTATGATTACAAACTTTAACTACTGCACTGGGTGTAAGCAAGTGAAGTGATGTGTAAACGAGTATGCATTTAAAGCAACATTGACATGCCCACTGCATACAAATTTAAACTACTGCACTGGTTGTAAGCAAGTAAAGTTGATGTGTGGAAGTGCTCTTACTGGTGTCAAGTCACTGTTGTTCAATCAGTATTGAATGTTTGAACTTCTCTTAGAGCTGCAAGTACTTTTAAGGGTACAACCTAAGGAAACTTACCTTGGGGCCACTATTGAGCATTCTAACAGTCCCCGGGAACAAATATAAATGTCTTTTGATGACTAGTATCGGAAAGTTGCTCCTTCCACCACTAGTTTAGAGATAGGGTGGTGGTGAACTTTGTATAATTCTCATAGAGAAAACATTCCAAGTCCTTCCCCATGAGGACCCACCGACCACTCCCAACTCTAGTCGCAATGACCCAATGCAATAAACTCAATGAAGTAACAAGGCTCCAGAGTACATAATAAACTAGTATAAAAATGCTGGCGCCAGAGACACCCAAAAGGGCCATACATCAACATACAATCGGTAAGCCACGCAGACTCAAAGATCAACCAAGACCGTGAACAGATCTCCCCTTTTCCCAATGTTGGTCCACCCTCACACCCCACTCAGCACAGCCCACACTCCAGTTCCCCGAATCACACCCCTCAAGTGCAACCCCTCACACCCAGGCAGCACTTCACCTGACGAGCTGCTGGTGTGGGGTGCTGCCCGCGATGCCCCCAACCTGTACCCCTTGAAGAATGCAGCCCTCACACAACTTGCTGCACGACTACAAACCACTCAGGGTCAGCACCTGGACAGTGATCTGTGCGTCGAAGTGCCCTCGAAGAGTTGCGACGAACAACGAAGTCAAAACAGGAACAGACCTGGAGATGAGGACCCCTCAAAACACAGGGAGAATTTGACAGGAACTTGAATAAAGACCATTTACCCGGAGAGATGGGGATGAGTTGTAGTTTCCATTTCACCTCGTCATCACCTGATCATATTGTTGTGATTCATCACAATATCAGCAATCAAAGACACAGTCCATATACTTGGTTGCACTGAGCCCAAGTTACAGAATATAGCACCAGCAGAGAACCCACATGGCAAGCCGAGCCGTCTATGAACACAGCTGAACCAGAGCCCCACACACCACAGTAAACCACGTCGAACAACCGACGAGCACAACTTAACCAAAATTCCACAGGTACAGCAACAACGACTAATCACTGACGAATACAGCTGAACTGAGCATTGAGAAGGCACAGTAAACGACGTCAAACCACCGAC
>JADBJO010015998.1:7500-17500 GCA_016801955.1 Conus betulinus | reverse complement strand
ATTGAAACACAAATGAGAATTTTGTCTCGGCCTGTAAAAAATAAAACAAGACCGGAAGTTTCTGATTGGACTCACGAGTGATGAATAAACATCACGGGAAGATGAGAGGATAAAAATAGAAGTTGGTGGGTCAGATGGGGAGAGAGAGGTAGCAGGTGTTGTTTGCCACAACGAAATTTAATACTCCTGTCAACATTGGACAAATTGACAAATGCAATTTCGCCGTTGTGATTATTGTTGTAATGTTCTTCGTCACTGAGCACGCCATAAGCTACTGCCTGCTTGTTGCTGGTTCATTATAATAATATTTTTATTGGTTCATTGTAATAAATATTTTTATGTGCACATCATTCATAGAAAATGCTTCAAAAACTAACAAATGCAACTTTTTTTTTATAATCAGATCAGTCTTTAACTTCCGTGTCTCTCCTTTAAATCACTTATTCATAATTCACGTAAAGAAAACAATTACGAAGTGAAATCGATTTACGCCTGAGCTAAGCGGTTGTTATACCAATTCCCTACACTGTCCCTTACAATAAAAGCTGACAGCTTGTCCTGTTCTATCCACCAGCATCAAGTTGTTGAAAAAAAAACGTTTTCTTTAAAAACTGACAAAAAAAAAAAAGAAATTCTATATAATTATATTTTAGGGTACACTGATATGCGTACCCTACACTCAGCTTCTTTGCAAATCTGCACCCACAACTTCACCCTTCTGTTATTCGCTTTGATATTCTTGCCTGAAGACTCACAGCTAATGTATCTCAAAAGTGCGCAATAAACCAACTGTGATGTGGTGCATGATGTCTTCTTTGCGTAACAATAATACCTTATTGATGCAGCTTCGTAATGCATTTTTTCAGATCTTTCCCACAACGCTGGCGCCCATTTCCTACCATTTTGGTCAACAGCGATACATGTGCGACGGTTTGCCCCAGTTTTTCGTAAAGTTCTAATTGTTGACAAAAGGTAAGCCTGTTTCGTTTTGCTGTATGGACGTGGTTTACTTGCTTGATTCCTCAGAAGTGACAGTCTTCTCTTGTCTTTCTTTCTTAAATTTGATAACAATATTTTCGACAGCAATACCTTACTTCACACGTTAACCTCCATTGTTTATCAGTAACCTCTTTAGTATGCCATGTATTCAGTATGCCTCCTGTGTGCAATAAAATATAAATCATATCAGACGCAAAATGTAACAGAATATTCTTTAACCGCATTTGCATATTCACTATCATTGAGCACTTCTGTTTTTCTTCAGCTTATACAGTAATTTGTACAACATATCATAATTTTCAGGAGCATGTAAATCTTTATAATGTTTGAAAACCTCTTGCTGGATTTGTGAACCGAAGAAAACTGTGCCATGCGCTTTTTATTTTCACATTTTTCATGGTTGCGCTTTTTCCCTATTTCATAATATCACAGTTCCCTGGAATGCTACAAAGTCACTTGGTTGTGGTTTGTGTCTGTCGGTAATGGGAACATCAACCTGTAACATGCCATTTGCTTCTTTCGAACTCGGTGATCTTCGTAGCAGAGGTCGAAAGTTGAAGGTGTTTATCCAGGCTAAATCTAAGTTCATCACACAGCTCTTTTCGGCAAGAGTGACTAGGATGCTTCGTACATGCTGTCAGTGCAAATACAGCCCTTCATCAACCTCCTAATCCCATGAATTCACACACCTTCTGTCCATTGTCTATCACAAGCATGAAGTCAGCATATGGGGGGGGGGGCCTTTTCCCTTTTTCCCATCATCCTGCGATCAATATTCCGCACCAGGTACTGCAGTATAGACCGCGTCGACCAGGTCCAGGAACAGACCTGGTTTGTGGCGGAAGGGTGCTGGTAAGCCTTAGCCTCTCTGCAGATGTCCTCTGTCGAGTTTATCCTGAAATGTCAAATCAGACATTCAATATTCAGGAATAATTTTCTGGCATGTAATGTTCAAAAAGTGCTTAAATCCCGCATAACTGATATATTTGTCCGAATACTGTTTTGCGTAATGTTTAATGTGAGCAGTCCCATGAAAGGTTATTGTCAATTATTATGGCTTAGTACACGAATCCTCATTTCTTACATTGTTGATATAAATAGAAGGGAACTGTTTTATTTTTGTCGTCTTCCACGGTTGTTATAAAGCATAACATTACATCTTGCTGGAGTTTTAGTGACATATGATTCACCTGGCACCATTCACTTAAGATGTCTACAGATTTTTGTTATGTTACAGTTGTTTTGTATGAATCGTTGTATCATCACAAAAGAGTTCACAAGATTTTTTTGATATGAAGAGAAAGATCATTTACATAGACAGAAAATAGGAGAAGACGTAAAACTGCCATATTTGACATGACGTCGGTTATAGTCGCAGAATTTAAACAGGACGGTTTGTCAACGACTGATGAAATCAGTTGGAACATGTTTCCTGTTATGCATACAATGAAAGTTTTTTGCACAACAGCTTGTGGTCTAGGCGCATACGACATCAAAAGCCTTTGCAAAATCAACAAACAATATTCCATAGTATTTATTTTCATTGATATTCCATGCCAGTGTTCTACTAGGTTTGTTAGAGCAGCATGACATTCAATATTTTTTTCCTGAAGCCAGATTGGCTGTCATTCAGTAGATGATGTGCCTCAAGATGGTCGTAAACATGTTTATTTATGTGTCTTTTTCTGAGAGTTTGGATAAAACTGGCAACAAAGATATTTGGTCTGTAGTTGATTGGATTAGAATTGTCACCAGATGTGTAGATGGCAATGATTTTTTGCTGCTTTGAATTGTATTGGGAAAGAGACATTTTTCAATCCACAAGTTGCACATGTAAGTAACCGTTTCAGATATGATTTGAAACTGAAAGTTTTAGAATTTTGCTATCAATTCCGTCCAGTCCACGACTTCCTGTCTCCTTCAGATTACATAAGGAATACTAAACATCAGTTACAGACATTAAGGGAATTGACAGTTGGGAATGATATTCTTGGATTTGCAGAAGAATGTTAGTTTTTCAAGGTAATTTAAGTGAGTGAGATTTTGATAATTATACGTTCTGCCACACTTGTGAAATGTTAACTGAGTTTGTTTGAGGTGATGCTGCTTATATGACATGTCCTTAGATTGCGATGTCTTATTTGTTCATTTATAACTTTCTATATTGATTTTGAATTTTGTCAGGATGAAAACAAAATCCTGGTAATATTTTTTTTTTGTGCAGCTTGTTTGATGAAATGGACCTTATAGTGCGTTTGTTTTTTTTGTTTTTGTTGTTGTTTTTTTGTTTTTGTTGGGTTTTTTTTTTTTTTTTTTTTTTTTTGAATTCCTCATATTTCTCTCCTATCTCAAACTGAGAGACGAACGAACGCAACGAAACGAACGAATTTATTTAAGAGGGTAGTAGAATAAGTATGAATACGTTTTTACATCCAGCCCTCTGGGCAAGGCAAAAAAATCGACATATACTATAGTAAAAAGCAAATCAAACAAATGCATGAAAAAATGCAATGATTACTTCATGAGAACTTTGTCAAAAAAGAAGAAAGAAGAAGACAAAACAGGAAACCACCAATAACCACCACACCACCACCACCAACAAAAACAACAAACAACAACACCAACATTAACAACAAAAATAACGGGGCGGGGAGGGGGTGGAATGGGAGGGGGGGGGGGGGCAGATATGGGACAGACAGACAGACAGACAGACAGACAGAGAAAAGACCAACCAAACCCGACCGACCGACTGACTGTGGATAGATATGCAGAGATAAAGGGAGAGAAAGACAATGAAGCAGAGATGGATGAACCAACCGCGAAACGTTTGAAAAAACACATTAAGGGGCACAGGATGATCAACGCAATTGTGTAGAGTTGAGAGTCAACTTCGAACATTTCCATCACATATTTGATAAACTAAATCTGAATTGAGCCTATTATCAATACATTCTAGGTATTAGTGGAGGCAAATCTAAGACAGTCACAGATATTTTGAAAAGTAGACTTGAATTTCTTAAAAGTTTGATGTGATTTTAAAGTTTTTGAGGAATATGGTTCCATAGCCAACCTCCAAAACCACGGCAAAAAATGGGAGGCCTTTTCATGGAGTATCTTCGCATAAAGATTCCCTTATGGTAGAAGTTTGGTTTTAAATGGGAGAGAATGCCTGATTGCTTATAGTCTGAATCTACCAGTGAGGCATGGTAGACCTATCGTTACTTTGACAGCTCTTTTGTGATGCGCTAATTAGTGGTTTGAGTAACATTATTACTCGCTGAGTCCTAAGTGTTGAGGCCAATACCCGAAATAGGCTGAAGATAAGAGTGAAAACTTGGTTTATTGCGATGCAAATTTAAGAAGTGCTTAATCTGTTTAGAAGATGTAAGTTTCCTTGCACAATTTCTAGAACAAAAAGCTCTAAGTATTTTGAGACCACAGTGGCTAGATTCAGTATCTATTGTTATTCTAAGACTTTGTGGACTGGACATTTATTCGATTTGTTTTCAATTAGAAATGCAAGTTGGGTACTGGTGGTAGATCTGGCTTAGAGTTAGACGTTTCTGTCTTGTAGTTATCATCATGAATTTATTTTTTTAGAGGTATGGTTAGAGCCCTGTGATTAAATTGTCTGTCCCATTTAAACCAAAAGAGTGACACCTTCTGGATATCATTGCAAACCTGATGGGCTGTCAAAATTATTTGTGCCTAAAGCTTGCATCCTCAGCGAACATTTCGCTGTTTATTTTCAAGTACAATGGCAGATCATGATATAAAATGAAAAACAATAGAGGATCTAATACTGACCCCTTGTGGGACTCCAAATTTGTTGTGAAGGGAAAATTAGAATTGTATGGGTTTACGGAACACTTTGTTGTCTGTTGGAGAGAAAAGAGAGAATCTGTTTCAGTATTTGTATGATAGCTATAAAAAAAAAAACAAAAAAAAAGTTAGTTTTTCTGTAGTAAAAGTTCATGATTTATAACGTTGAAAAGCTTTTGCGAAATTAACAAAAGAATTCCTGAAAAAACTTGTTTTGTAAGTTTCATGTTTAAGAGCCATCTAACTATTAGTTTAGTAAGCTACTGTGTGGCAACGAATGGTTTTCTCTGAAACCCTGATTGATGTGGGTGGGTTAAATCCGTATTTTCACGGCACTTGATGGAATGAATGGAGAATTTATTAACGGGGACTTCTGATGGCTTAGAAAGACCAGATAAACATCCAAATAAGTCTATAATGTGGATGCATCAGAAGGGTTTCCTGATTTATATACTGGTATAATTTTTGTTTTTTTTAAGGTATCTTAAAAGCATCGTTTATCGTACAGAGGTGTCGGAAATAAGGGGCGAGTGTAACGTAAGTTCTGCGCATAAAGGGTGCAGAGAGCTTTATAATTCACCATCTATGACCATCCCAATTCCACGTAGTGGCTGTCTGTTTCAAACAGCCTAAGTGAACACGAAAACAGCATGAACATCATAGAAGGCTGACTATCTAAAATCTGAATGGATTATTTTTTCCCCAGCAGTATTTTTGTATTGTTCTAGGGATTATCATTTGATTTCTCATGAGATTATTTGATCTGCTACTGTTGTTAAATGCTGATGTAGTTACTGGCAAATATATCATTCGTTATGTTTGAAGCAGAAGAAGAAACAGTTTATTTGTTTAATCCATGGATGGCTTTTTATACGGACTTGCTGTATTTCCTTTCACTGATTAAATTTTTTAAAGTATTTCTTTTTCTCTGCTCTAATGAGGGAGGGCTACGTTTATTTCTTTCTTGTTGTTTTTTTTTAATGTTAGAGAGACAGACAGACAGACAGACAGAAGACGACGAGAAGAAGAAGAAGAAAAAGACCCGAAGCAATTTTGGCCTATCAGTCAGCCTAACAGCTTAATCATAGAATGCCGAAAACGCGGGTATAAAACGATGCACCAGCAATGCAGACAGACATCATTGCGATCGTTATCCTGGTGTGCACTTCAAACCAAACATTGATTCTCTAGATCTAGCTGCTTGATCCCAAAACTGGAACAGGTAACTCTGTAGCCAGTAGAAAGACTGGGATTATCTTTCCCTCATTTTTTTTTCTCCTGAAAAGGTCTGCTAAAATCATAATTATGCACTATAATGATGCATCTTTCAGTTATGTGCCTTAGTGAAATTAGTCTGTGACCTCATGCTTTTGAAGGTGTTGTATTAAATCAGAAATGATGACTATCAGTTTAATGGAAGAAACAAACTTACCCTGGTTTGAAGTAATCATATTTGTGATTTTCCGCGGCAGTACATATACCTCCCCAAGGGTGACGGATTTCATGAAAGGTCACGTGTTTGGGTAGCCACAGAATCATCGCCCCTTTCACGCGACCGTTCCATGAACACAGCCTCTTCAGAAATCCGTCTGCCACCGGCATTCTCATAGAATTATATATTATTCTCCACCAAATGTCATCATTTATAAAACAGTAGTATCGTATCATATATCTGGATTTGTATAGTACTATTTCCCTGCATATTTTTCGTACGAGTCATATCATATATAACATCATATTATATTGTATTATATCAAATAATATCATATTATGCTGTATTATATCGTATCATATTGTATTGTATTGTATCGTCCCGTACTGTATCGTTTGATAGCGTATCATACCATATCATACCATGTATCTCATATTATATATCATATCGTATCTTGTCGTATCGTATCGTATCACATCACATCACATAACATTATATCATATCATATCATATCATATATATGCCATATAATAGTACACCATATATCATGTCATATATATAATATCATATCACATGCCAGTATATTCCACACCAAGCCATGCCATACCATACCGTACCGTACCGTGCCGTACCGTGCCGTACCATACCATACATTGCACAGCGTTTTTTTTATGGTTGTCTTCCAATATCAACACTGTTTGGAAGCAAAAACGTTCCCAACGTTTGTTTGTTTGGGTTCTTTTCTTCTTTTTTTTTTCTCCTTTTTTTATTTTTTGATTAAGTGTGTTTGTTGCAGATGAAAAAAAATCTGCTAGTTAAAAACGTGAGCACTGGGCTTAATTTGGACGAAAAATTACTTGATATTATGTCTAAGCTCTAGTTATCGATTAATTTAATGTTGATATAATTATTGTTGGAGGTTTTCACATTAAGGTAACTATGTAGAGTTTGGAACATCTCAGTTATATCACTTCTCACTCAATGTACAAAGGTGGACTATTTAAGTGGCTCTAATCTTTGTTTGTGCGTCTAGTTATTTTAGTCAATTATTTATAAAGCACATTTTCTCGCACAGTTTTCAGATATGTCATACGCTACTCCTAACTGGGAGACCATATAAAAATTTCTGTGTTCGAGAACTCGTCGTACTAGAGATATATAAAATGTAATACCCTTATAATCTTTTTAAAAAGAGTATGTAATAAATACACCACACATGAACAAACGAGTCACAAGACAGAGCACGACGCGTTTTCGATCTTTTAGGTCTTCTTCATTACGAGATAAACAACACTCAGGACAACGAAAATGAAAAAAAGAGCAATCACTTATCTGGTCAAATTCGGCGCAAGATGGGCGTTGAATCAACTAGTACGTTAAAGTTTGTGGTTTTTAACGAAATGATGTGTAATTATTCCTGACAGTTTATCAGCCGTTTAGACAGTAGCTTGTTACTGTGCTGTTCAAAACTGAATTCTTTTCAAGCAAAAGACCCCTGAGTCTTTGTCCTGATCTGCACATTGCAGATCACAGCCGTGAGCAGTATATCCAAACTTACAGTTATCAGTTACAATTGGCAAAATGACACAACGACTTGGTCCTAATTTACTACCTACACGAACACCACTAATAGGACATATCCTTCGATTTGGCGTTAGCAATACAGGCATACTGAACTCTATCTGTCGAAAAAGAAAAAAAAATCCGTATCCAGTCGCGGGATTCGTTCTGAATGCCCTTTTTGTATAGAAGGAGTAATCTTTTGTGGAACTTCGTTGAACGCTTTCCAGGGATCCGGGTACACAATATCAACAGGAATTGTGTGGTTTAGCGTAATCATCCAATCATTTACTGTGCTTCAAAGCTGTGTTACCAGGGACCTGCCGGATACAACACAAAATGAGTACTGGACAGTACATTTGTTCTTGTTTTGTGACCATAACTGGTATCACTGTCATTGCGCAGTATGTACTATGGAAGATTTAGCAGGCCCAGTTTACCGAGACCAGGCGGAAGACAGAATGGAAAGGGAAGGAAACGAAAAGACCATTTCTACTATCACACCTGTCCTCTGTGTGACATCTAATTGAAGAGAAGGACAGATACAGGTCGAGTTCAGCAAGATGTTGTTCAGGGCAGAGAATGAATTTAGTGCACACATGAATATACAGCGTGTGTGTGTGTGTGTGTGTGTGTGTGTGTGTGTGTGTGTGTGTGTGTGTGTGTGTGTGTGTGTCTTTAGAGAGACAGAGACAGAGACAGAAAGATGATGATTTAACTAGCGTTAGCATCACAATGGTCCCATGACTAAAATTCAGAAAACCACTTCTTGACAGTCTGGCATCGTTCTCTGTTGGTAAACACAAATTATTTCAGCCAGAAGAAAAAAAAATGTGCATACCATGAGCATTCCACGGAAGACTCTCCGGTGTTCTAGCTCCACACCCTGTAACACCAGCACCACAGCAAACCATACATCAGCAGACACCCCCAAAATTCTTGTCTCGAAAAAGATGAGATGCATTAGCCAGAATGTTTGCTGCTGTTGTTTGCTGGACAATTTACTCGATAGTACAAACATTTCCTTTCTGAATATGAAAACTCTTCTGAGGTGGCATGGGATGCTCATAGGATGTGTAGTGTTAAACTTAAGACGCATGTCACCAACTCCAGTGTGCTGTTTGTAGATGATTCTTTTAGTAACGCAGTGCCAGGGGCATGGAACGCCCATGTTTTACACAGATGATACGATTTTGACCTCGTCTCCCCCCCCTCCCCCCCCCCCACCACACACACACACACACACACACACACACCCTCTGTTAATTCAACTCCCACCTCCATGCAAAGTTGAAAGTTTTGTTTGAGCATTGTGCAGTTCAAATATTAATCGTTTTGATCGAATTCAGCCGATCAGTTCTGGATGTACTCATCCTAAGTCCGCTGCTTTGGAGAGTGAATGATAAATATCGATTTTAATCATATATCTGAAAATTTAAAACTGTCAAAGCTCTTCCCTATGCTTGAAAAAAAGAGAGCTTTACATTGGTCATAGTTATTTATTTATACTTTCAACATATGTGTAAAGACGTGCTCGACATATTACCAAGAAATTTACTTAAGTAACAAAAGCAAACAACATATGCACCTTTTCGAAAAAAAAAAAATCAAGTAAGGGGCAGCTAGCCCACTAAAAGCCATAGTAATAGGGGCGGACTGTCAAAATTCAACACTACCTTAGTACATATTTTTCGCAAATTTGCTGATAAACCGAAATTTCAAACAATGATGCACAAAATTTATGGAAACCAAACTAACAAACAGAAGAACGAGACTGAGAAGAGAAAGAAAATAGGAGGGAAAAAACAATGCTTTAGAATGAAGAGTCATTCCTCCGCTAACAGCTTATGAAAACCATGATGGTCGGTCCACAAAAACAGTACCATCCTTACTCTCTGCTCAGAAAAAAACCTTTCTTCGGTTCTCTCGGACTTACTTGATAGTGCCGATTATCCCTTGGCATTAAAATGGAAGTATTCTACCTAAACATCGGTGTATTCTCACATCAAAGGTTTCTAAAACAAAAACACATCTACTCCTGACGTAGCCAGTGAAGGGCAGAAATAAAATAGATGAAAGAACTGTGAGAAAATAAGTTGCATTAATGACAAAATAATTATATCATAAGTAACACATGTAGGAGGAATTTGAGCCTGTACTTGAGGATCCTTTTGGGAATAAAAGGGA
>JADBJO010015998.1:0-2500 GCA_016801955.1 Conus betulinus | reverse complement strand
AGGAGGAAATTAAGCAGCAGATGAAAGAACAGACTTAACAATTTGAAAAACTTGATATAGAAGAGACGAGCAGTCATCGGGGCACAGGGTTCCATCGTGACTCAGGTTACAGTGGAGGGCGTGGCCGAGCATGGACCATAACTGGTAGCCGACGTCGGAGCTATGCTACTGATAATACCCCATCAGTTCATCGCAGCAAGAAACTCTGTGAGAAGTGTGGCTAAGATCATGGAGACAAATGTCCAGCCAAGGGCCAGCGCTGCAGGGGTTGAGGAGGTCGCAATCATTTTGGTTGCATGTGCAAGAAACAGAGGGCCAACTGTGAATCTGGTGGATGAACCAGAAGCTGATGTCGAGTATTTCCTGTATGCTGCCACAGTCAATGTCCAAGAAAAGCGCAGTGATTGGACAGTGGAATTGCCTTTTTTTCATGGCAAAGTCTGTATTATTTAAGACTGACACAGGCGCAGATGTGACTATCCTGAAAGAATGTGACTTCCAGAAGTTGCCAAGACGACCGCCCCTGTCTGCATCCTCAGTTCCATACTGGAATTCTCTAGGTGGGAAAGTCGACACGGTAGGAGAATTTGTGGCTAGAGTGAACAGAAATAAGGATCGTAAGGGTGTGACATACTGTGGTACCAACATCGGTGGGTGCCAAGATCCGTCTCAGAAGCCACGGGACTAGTGAAACGTCTTGGAGGAACTAATGTCAGTGGCAATATATTTGGCTTAACAGGACTTCTCAAGACAGAGCCGGTGAAGCTGGAACTGAAGGAGAATGCAAAGCCCTGCTGCCTTCACACGGCCAGGCGTATCCCCTCCCACTGCAAGACAGAATGGAGAGAAGGCGTGATTACGAAAGTAACGACAGGCACTGACTAATGTGCGCCTATTGTCCCAGCTTTCTCGTACACTGACATCATCAGAGCAGAAATACAGTCAGACTGAGAAAGAATGTCGAGCAAGTGTGTGGGCTTGTGAAAAGTTTTACAAATACAAATACCAGTGGGACTACGTTCATTCGAACACCTCACTAACCATCGACCACTTGTTCCACTGATGTCCATAAAAGATTTAGGCCAAGCACCCCCAAGGAGTCAATGACTTCTCATGAACCGGCGAGCAGAGGTTCTGGAAAAAGTCCATGAAAGCCATCAAGGTCTGTCAAAATGCCTTGAATTTGCTAAGCTGACTGTCTTTTGGCCAGGTCTTCGAGGTGATTTGAAGTGCCTCATGGAAAACTGTCAAATCTGTCAAGAAAATAATCCAGCAAGCGACACCAACCGCTAGGTCCGACTGAGCTTCCGCAACGGCCATGGTCAAGACTTGGAGCTGACTTTGGCAAATTTCAAGGAAAGAGCTACCTGGTTGCGACTGACTATTACTCAAGATGGACTTAGATTCAGCAAGTCACATCACTGACCAGCGCGGAAGTCATTCTACATTTCAAGCAGATTTTTGCTACACCAGATGTGATAAGCGACAATGGCCCACCATTTAACTCCTATGACATGGCTGAATTTGCAGAAGAGTTTGGTTTTGACCACCACATCAAGCCCACACTTTCCACAAGCCAACAGTGCTGACGAATCTGCTGTGAAGACTGCAAAGAAACTCTTGCCCAGGCAAATCCAAATGCGGTGTTGATGACGTACAGATCAACTCCTCACTCTGCCACTGGCACTAGTCCTTCCGTCATGCTGATGGGAAGACAACTCCCGGACCAAGGTACCAGTTCTTCCGACGCATCTTCAGCCTGTGCCACACAAGGACAGAGACATTCGCATTTCTGACCAGAAAGTGAAACAGAGCGACAAAAAAAAAAAAAATCTATGACAATAGACATGGTGTGCGTGCGTTGCCAGAACTTCAGCGAAATGATGCAGTTCGCATAAAAACAGAACGTGACAAGAACTGGCAAGACTATGGGCAAGTTCTGGGTTCTGCTGATTCCAGTGGAAGATCCTATCTCATTGACTCTTATCATGGTATCATAAGACGCAACCGTAAACATCTGCAGAAGATTCCAGAATTACCAGACATGCTGCCAGAGCCGGAGGTGGATCTACCTGATGACCCTGACGACATGAGTCCAGCTGCTGCTCAAGAACCAAGCAGGAATTCACCAGTGCATGCTCATAACAGAACATTTCTCGATTTGGACGCACTGTCAAAAAACCTGCAAGATACATTGAAGAGTTTTGATGGCGTTCATCACTGAATTATGACAGTTTGTTGTACTTTATTCGAATTGAGTTAAGCAGAGACTGATAATTGCTCGACTCAAGCAGAGACTGATAATTGCTCGACTCTTTTATGCGTGTTGTTAGGCAAATCAGCTGAAAATTTTGGGAAATAATTTAAATGTTTCAACAACAAAGAATAACCTTTATTAACAAAAAAAAAAAAAAAAAAAAGGGGGGGGGGGGGGGGAGAGAGAGATTTCAAGAGAAACAACTCCGTAGACATTTTGTAAGTTGGGAATAGGAGTTGTTCC